>CM032228.1:29520000-29830000 GCA_019009955.1 Riptortus pedestris
GAAAATATAATTTAATTAATTTAAAAAGCTATCGATAACATTTGAAATTTGAGTCAAATGTACTCCTTGTGCATTTATTTGTCTAGCATACAGAAGTAGATTTAATGTTAAAAACTTTGTAATAATAATTTTATAACTAGACTCACCACTATCATTTCTGATGGTTCGAGAACGAAACATTCGTTCGGTCTTCTTGCGCTGCCCCCAGTCCTTTTTCCGAAACTGAAATAAGACAAAGAAACCAATATTAGAAATATAGTTGAGGAAACTATAAAATGAAAAATAAGTTGGAAATGTAGACTTTACACATTTTAATTAAATCACTATAAGCCAAGCCATAAATAAAACAAAATAATTGTATACAGCTACTAGACGTTTAAGTAAAAGCAATTAGTTTCAAGAGAGATTATTAATTGTGCTATAATGTGAAAAGGTATTCAAAAATAAATTTATGTATGTAATTGAATTATCTATCACACCGTATGTACTTAAGAAAGAATTTTTATTTCTCCTTATGTACCAACATAAACTAAGCAGATTTTCAGACTCTGAACATTTCAATCCCTATTCATCCCTTAGTAACACCTTGTGTCAAAAAAGCTTAAAAATAAGACGGATGAGTTGTTATGTAATAAGCCCCCACATTTCAGAAAAAGAAAAATTCATAATTGATAAATTGTAGTGCAATGATTTTCCAAAAAGATTGTTGGAATATCAATACAATGGAATACAAATTTGTATTCTATTACTCTCAAAGGAGCTCAGGTTAGCCATGTAAGATAAGGCCTGGTCTTATTAAACTTGGTAAAACTGGAGTCATGGGGTCCATTCCAATGTGAGCAATAGGATTTTATTTAGGTAAAAAAATCGCTAAATAAAATCCTTAGTCCTATCCTGGTTAAAAAGGATGGTTACCTGTAGATAAGCCATTCCGATTAGCCTCAGCAGCAAAAAGCAGAAGTTAACAAATAGCAATTTATTATTTTTATATTAAATGGGAGGAGGTTTAGTTGGTTTGATCATTAATATATTGACAATAAACAGCAAGGTTAGAATCAGTATTATCGGAGTATTTACTATGTCCTTATAACTCTATGAGTAGAAAGAAAACAAATCCATTAATTCCCAAGTTAGAGAAAAAAAATATAGAAGAAAAGATTATAAAGAAAGTTATAAATTTAACACGATTGATTATATAATATTTTTCGATTGAACTCATAATAAGGTAAGAATATGAATATTTCGGAAATCTCGTCAGGAGTATAAGCTCAACAGCTGATTTCCCTGAAGGATTTATAATTGAAATTTTACCCCAATGTTGAATGGACTTACAGTTCCATATCTAGTGGCTGAATAATTTTAATGTATTTATGCGTTTGTAGTGTGTATACTGGGTGTCATTTAAAATGGCTGGACATAACACAAAGCTAGAGATAGAAGAAGAGGGCTCGGCGTCCTACTCTGCCTGGAGAACTGGACCGAGCAGATGACCGTTATGGAAGTAAATGTTATGTTATTCATCAGCATCGCTCTGAAACACAATAACGGCAGCACAGGGACAACTATCTCTTCCCACTGAGAAGCTTCCTCTATTCAATACCAGCCGGCCAAAATTACAACTTAACGCTGACTATTTTAATAATACTTTTTAAGAATTTAAATTTCTAAGCAAAATAGGTGTGAATCTACAGGCTACACCTGGTAATTGTTCTCGTGAACAGGTAAACCTGATTTTCACGGGAGCGAAAAGTGAATAAGACAGTCACAAGGACATTCAGTGGGTTCTTCGGCATCAGATCATCAACAAAGGCATCATGAGGAAAAGCGTAAGCGTTTCTAATATATTTTATCTTCGAAAATATTCTATTAACGTAGACGGCAAGCCCCTGGTTAAAAAATACCAAGTACATAGGAACCTCTGTGAAATTTGTGTATCAAAATCGTTAGCCTGCAAAATTGATTAGAAGAGGCTATATTGTCGACAAAATTCTGTTTTCAAATTTCAACGAAATTGTCCGGATTGGCCTCTCCTGGGCTCATTTTGACAATTTTAGGCATGACGCATGTACGAATTTATTCAGAGTTAAGAATATGGCTCTAAAACTTTTAGCCTTAGGACAATGAAATTTCATATTTTAGGACAGTTGTAGCGTTGTGGACCTCCCTTCTGGGTCAAAATCGACTAAGGGAGGAGAGTCTTTTGAGTTCGGAAATAAAAAATTTAAAATTTCTCCGTACCTATTAGAGGTACAAAATATTTGTGTCCGATCATTTTTCTTTATCATAAAAAGACCTATAAATTGTGTTCTTTGACATTTTTGGTCCGATTCATTGGAACGGAGATATTCTGTATAACATTCAAATTAGACCATGTTAAATTAAATGCATCAAAACATATCGACTATTTATTTAATAGTCACCCCCATATCAGAGTTTTGTATCATCAATCCTCACATTAGTCATTATCTTTTAGTTATACTAAGAACTTAGTCAACCGATTTCTGAAATCACTAAGAAATACTTCCACTGTGACAGAACTAACACACAAATGACGTCATCTCACATGCTGATATATTCCTATACCTCACTAAGCAGGAGCAAGATTTGAAAATTATACCCGTGCATGAGGCTTTCAGTGGAATATTGGTTCAAAGCGAAATAAAAGTTTTTCTGAAGACCAAAAACGGAAAAAAGTGTTTCCCAACCTACACTTAATAAAGTATTTAGGATTTTTTTAACCCCATACATTGTTATACATATTTTGAACTTAATATGAAGAATCCATAGAAGTTATCCGAAAAAAAGATAGGAAAAATCTGATAAAAAGCCATTTTTTTTTAAATGTTATTTAATATTTTAAAATCTGTGATTCAAATTTAACATTCGTCCAATGATAGTCACAGTTATTATATGGATTTGATGAGAACAGAAGACCGAAAAATCGTACTAAATACGTTTATGTAAGAACATTTTAAAATTTATATTTCATGAACTCAAAATGAGACGTATTACGACTAGAACAGCTATTAAATCAAGTTATGTCTTACCTGGTTTCTAACTTGAAGTTTTTAACAGCTTTAACCTACTTGTCGGAATAACGCTTTAATACTGCGCGTGCACGATCAGAGTTAAATTTAATAAAGAAACAGAAATGCTACTTTTACAAACGTTTTTATGTTGCCAAAGTGCTTTATAAAGAAGAAAGTTTATTTTTATTAGGAATTAATCGCTATAAAAGGCTATAAAAAATGTATTAAACTACGATTGTAGAGCTACAATAGTATAGCTTAATGAAACAATCTTATAGAACTAGAATTATCAAACTAATAGTTTCAATAACGTTTCTAGATCCAAATCATAATAACAGAGAAATTTGGAATTTTCGAATCGCCTCTCCAACACTCCCATTCCGAGTTCGATTACTGCCTGTAACGAGTATGTTCTTAGTGTTGAATGAAACGGTTCAATATCATGCACGATATAGATCAAATACAAAATTTTCGAGTCAAGAAATATACTCTTAATTGAGGCGTAAAATGCAAGAATCCCATATAGTAAAGATCTGTGGAAGATAATATTTTATATTTAAGCTCGAACAATGACTTTGCATGATAAATTCGCTTAGTGTTAAAGTACGATGACTAAAAGTGGGGGTTTAATGAAGACGTCTACACCCCCCCCCCCGATTTAGCCCTCAATGAACTTTATATTTAGTTTTACATGAAACGCTATGTGTCTAGTTCGGTAACAATCAAACAACAAATTGTGACAGCTAGAGCGATATATATATATATATATATATATATATATATATATATATATATATATATATATATATATTCGGAAATTATTCCGAAAATCGCATCGTGAATAAACCCTTAAGAGAAATTTGCCAATATATTCTTTGTTAACATTCGCTCATGAATCGTGGTATTGTTCAGAAAAAGATAATATTGAAAGTCAACAAGAATATGATCAATAAAACCAGTTTGAAGGTCTTGCTATCTAGCAATGAAAGTGTCCTGAAAACATTTATAATAAAATCCACTTTTATTAGTCTATCTATTTACATTTACTTGCAATTTAATTCAGAGCAATTAGTATTTTATGGGAAAAACACATAATACGAACAGACTAAATAAAGATCAGGTAAGAACTCGGGGAAGGAATATTCGATCTGAAATCCTTCAGAGGCAAGACATATAAACACGGAGGACCAAACAAATCCTAAATAAAGAACTGTATATGAAAAAAACCTGGGGTTAAAATAAACAAATAGCCCTCCAATACAACAAAACTAAAAATGTTTAAGGCAAAGTTTAACACTAGTGTAAATATAGGATATAACATTATCAAAGAAGAAATACCCCCTAACATAACCGAGGATTATTTCGGTTATATTAAGTATTAAAAATCAGCACTATATATAGCCAAAGTTTGCATAATATATCAAATCTGTTTTCATGCAATGCCCATGACTTAGAACACATTATGATTCTATTTTGAGAGCTATTTGAACAATAAGTTGTTGCTAGGTCCTGGAGTGAATTAAAGATATGTGAAAAATAAAATGATGAAACATTAGAGGACTGAAGAAAAATTCAATTGATACAATTTTGAAACTGATCGCCACAATTTTAGTCCAGTTAAAATGAAATTCATTTATTTAAATTAAATATTAAAAACATTACGAGGCACTTCAGGCATTTTAATTTCTTGGTACGAAATAAAGGAAGTGTTGAATGGGGAAATGTTCGGAAATATACGTTTTGACAATCCATAAACTCAAGTTTGGACGTAACGTCTATACTTATCTGGCATAACTCAAGAATGACTAAGCTTAAAATATTGAAATTACATATTTAGGACTGGTGTAACATCTAGTCGTGCACCTCTCTTTTTGGTGCTTCTTGGTAGAGCATATGTGGGCAACCACCGACCCGTGGTAAGGTTCGATCCGGCCCGCGAGATATTTTGATAAACTCAATCAAACAAAAATATTACACTACTTACTCCAAATGAGGAGAGATTTGTGCGTTTGGCAGTAATTATAAATACAACTGTTCTTTCAATGATGAAAGTTAACAAATCAAAACATCGTACAAGGCTGACGATAATTTCGAAAATTCTTTACGTCTTTGTATCAGTGGAATTCATCCAAACATCGATGGATTAGTTTCCAAAATTCAAGCTCAAGTGTCTCATTGATTTCGGTGTCGCTATTCACTTTAGTTGTTTGTAATAATTCCAAATTTTACGATTTAATTATAAAGTTGTACCTATTTTTTTCATTTCATTTTGTTATTTTAAGAAATTGCATTATAATTACACTGTCGTATAATTTCATGTCTGATATCTATCGTTAAAAATTATGAACACTACTTTAAAATGCACTACTTTTAAAAGCGGCCCGCGAATGTGTTTGCACGCTGAAGTTTGGCCTGCAACATGTCAATGGTTGCCCATACCTGAGGCAGAGAATAACAAAATTACAATTCTCGAATAATTAATAATAAATTACAATAATGAAATAATTATAAACGAGTTGCAGCAAAATATAATGTATGTGAGTTATTCTGTTGTTCACCCCAGATTTTGTAAAAATTCTTTTATGAAATTGTTTTTCTTTTTAAGTATAGAGCTAACAAATAACATTCATGAATTGGATTCTCCCATTATTCCATGTTAGATTTAAATTGTAGTTATTAAGTATTTATTTTTTATCCAACCATATTATTGATAGAAATCAACTATTCCCAACGACTGGTCGGTAGGTTGTTCCTGAAACCAGACGTGGCGAATTCGTTTAGCCAAGTGCTGCTAAAGTAAGAGCTGTGTAATTGGAGACCTTTCTGCTATTGGCATCCGAATGAAAAACACCTCTCACTAATAGGATCGGTCGTACGGAAACTGGCGGGAGGGCAAAAAGTTTCGGAGCAAATAAACAATGCAGAGGGCGACATCTGGAGTGTGGCAGTCTCAACTAATTTATGAGGGTTCAACTCCCATCTTGTTCGCTACGCCACTAATCTGCAGAAACGCTGCCGACGGCCACAATTTACATCCGTCCGGAAACTGACGGAACTTTATGCATAAATCATTAAAGCTCCGGGTGGTTCATTAAAATATATCCATAGGCCTAACTAACTAGACTGCACTTGCAGTTTATGCAATCGTCAAAATACAACTATAAACAACTCCGATAACTATTTATGTTGTTGTTTTTTTTGTAGAAAAAAACTATAGTAAAAAGAATGTAAAAAAAACTATAGCCGCTGTCAATGCGGTTTAACAAGATGATAATTAGTCTTTCAGATTCAAATATAAAATGCCCTTGGTTAAAATAAAAAAAGCTATAAAATAGAAATAATTAATGAAAGTATATTTTTATAAGGTATTCAGTATATCATGCCAATCATATATGCAATGGCTATTAAAGAAATCATATATCCCATATAATATAATTTACCAGGGATAAAATATTATTTAAAATGAGTGGAAAATCCTTTTGAAATGGAGTAATTAGTGTTCTGAGTCAAAACGTGGGTTAAATGTGTCATGAATTTCATATTATAAAGGGGAAATTTATTTTCTCCATCTCTTAGGTTATGATGGTTTGGGATTTAACAGTTTTAATTCCCTTCTTTCCTGTGGCCACTCTAAGGTTTTAGGGGTCACATATAAAAGATTTTTCATTGGACCTAGATAGCATGGACATTCTTTTTGAAAATTGTGTTATGAGAACAGTATGAATAGCTGAATTCCCTTAAGGGACATCAGCTAAAATTGTATAAGTGATTACCTATTAAGCCAAAGTGACACTAACTCAAAATTTTCATTAGTAGATAGAAAACGTTGATAAGTTAATAAATGTTTGGGCCACTCTAGAGCGATGCCCTACGCACGCACCATGGGGTACTTCAAGGGAACCTTATAAAAGGAAATAGAAGATAACTGGGACACGGAGATAAGTAAGAGATAGAGCATGGATAGAGGAGAGTATAATGTATTCCTCTATGGGCGAACTGATGTATAGTCATTAGTGAACGACTCGCTCATGACCAGTCCCTAATATCCACTATAAGGTCCCTTATTTTCAGGCGGGCTGCCCGGTGACGGATCAAGAGAAATTAATCTTAGGGTTTATCCTCAAATCATGAATGTTTACAACTATACTGGAGCTCTGAAGGCAGCGATTTTTACTTCCGAAGTAGAGGAAGGGCGTATTGTATTAGGAAAAACCTTCGGATGCTAATTTCAACGGAATTATCCATTTTGACCCTCCAGGAATACAGCGTAACTAACTAGTTTTGGTTCCACAGCAGTGTTTGTTGGAAGTGAAGAATATTTACTTCCAGAGAGAAAAAGACGTCCAATTCTTCACAAATTTTTATTTCAGCGCTAAGCGCTTTCGAAGACTGTCTCCATTTTCAGAGCTACTTGCGTATGCTCATAGGGAAAGACAGCAAGCTACTCCCTTTCCCTAGTCACTTGCTGTCTTTCCCAATGAGCATATGCAAGTAGCTCTGAAGATTGAGACAATAGTCTTCAAAAGCGCTTAGCGCTGACATAAAAATTTGTGAAGAATTGGACGTCTTTTTCTCTCTCCGAACTAGTTTTGGAGTGATTTATGAACGTAGAACCATAATCGGCTAGCGTTGCAAATTTGAAATTTCATATTTAGAACTGCTGCAGTTGTGTATCTCCCCTTTTAATTGAAATCCAATAAGAGGAAAATAATCAAAAATGCAAATTTCTTCCAACCTATTAGAGGTACAAACGATTTTATAGAATTTTTGTTCGGTGTGAATAATACCAAAGGTAGTGCAGAACATATTTTGTATCTACACTGAATTTAATAGATGTACATTGGAGTCATGTGTCGTCCACATCATTTGTTTTTCATCAAACTCCATATTTAAACATTTCATGAGAAACTGCATAATAAGATCATAAGCTAAAACCGAATCTGGTGGAGTAAAGATGATTGAAAAATTGTCATCCTCAAATCAGAGGAATTCGACGAGACGAAAGCCTAGGAAGCTTTGCAGAATGTTTCGTGTCTAATTCACGCGTCGAAAGTAATAAAGGTGCATATTATTAGTACTGGTAGGAATTTTAAAAGTACCGCATATTAATGAGTCAGTTATGAGAGAACAGCAATTACAAGACGCATACGCTTTCTGAACAACATTGCATCTTATATTAAGCACTTTATATAATGGAGTTTGTGCGTTAGAAAGCTCATAATTATTCCGATGGAGAAATTATGAAGGCTGTCTTCGAGTTAATTTGCATACTTGAGGCAAAGTAAAAACCGCATACGGTTTCGAAGTGGAAGTGTACTCAAAATGTGTCAATTCTTGATTGAAGAGTAAACAATTTAAGTAAAAGTGAAATTAATTATAGGCTAACTTAATTTATTACACCTAACAGAGCATATTTCAAGTGAAATTACGACTTTTCCTCCGAAATTAAACTAAAACACCAAGTGAACGTATAAATAGGTTATTAGTCCAGGACCACGAAATACGCGACGTTTAAATATGTGAAATCCTCACCGATGGAGATTCTTCAGCTCACCGGATCGTATAGAGCACATTAATGGTGTAGCGAACTCAGTTTAGCCAGGTGAGTTGGAAACTTGGAATGCGTGAGCTCTAGGGATTCCTGTAGTGACGAGAACACTAAATAGAATCCTCAGTCACCTCCACGCTAGAAAAGGGCGGTAAGTTGTAGATAACCCGCCCCTCAGTGGCACAAAGTGGATCTTTAAAAAATGGCATAAGAAATGGAATGGAAAATCGAACTGCCAATAAGGACTGTAAGAATAATAATTTTGAATTTTGTAGATAGCTTCAAGAAGAGTTGACCCCTGTGTGTGCGTTTGAGTGTAAATAAATATATATATATATATATATGGTGTTGATATTATTTTTTGGACTTTTGGTCAATGTTGGTGAAAAAATCTTAGTTTATAAATAAAGACTCTCGAAATATCGGCATCAACTAAGATTTTTTCACCAACATTGACCAAAACACCAAAAAATAATAGCATCATGTATAAATATTTATATTTAACAAAATAAAATATACAGAATTAATACGAATAGTTTAGATAGTAACTTTCTTATTAAAAAGATTATGAACATTAGCTAGCTAATTCTTCTAGTTCATTAACCTTCTGTAATACAACCAACATAGAAGCGGTTTTAATGAAATTTAATATACATTTTTGTACTTGTTAGTGGGATAAGAAAACAAAATTTGACAACATTAATTTAGCATATATATATATGTGTGTGTGTGTGTGTGTGTGTGTGTGTGTGTATGTATCTTATAAATAAGGTTGAAAAAATAATATGAGATGTATTGTAAATAGAAGTTATTCGAAATTAACAAAAATATTTCATGCAGTAATTTTGGAGAAAAAGGAACTCCCTTGGAGACTAAAATAAATAATAGGTTTTAAAGCAAAATAAAAAAATAGTTATATTTGAAGCTGGGTATTTATATATATATATATATATATATATATATATATATATATATATATATATATAGAGTGTGATTATGAAGCCATACTGGATCATATGATGTGTCTGTATGAATAAATTTGCTATGAACTAATTTTTTCTAGTTGGGTGCTTGAAATTTTTTAAATATCTATTTAAGCTTTTAATAAGACTTAATGTGTGCTACCTCGGTAAATAATTTCTCTAAAAACAAAATCTACAAGCACCGATGAAGTGCACGGGACTGGCTCTGGACACGTGTACTTGATATTTCAAAGACCCTTTCATTTTCCCTCTAAAAGGTATAACGGCGAAGTATTTTGCCCGGGAGTTGGAGTGGGTAAGGAGAGACCGCTGCTAGAGACAGGGCCCCTTGTAAGAGTAGAGGTAGTTAAATATGGTGCTCAGCTGGTACGGGGTAATTAAAAACTACCATCTGGAGATTGGTTCTCTCCAACCCCTACAGCCCGCGAGTCCTGATAAACTACCCCAGTCAGCAAGGCCGGCCCCCCACCAACCACCCTCTCTCTCTCGGCTTTTACTCTTAAACCCGTTATCTTTTTAGGTTAATAGCCTGTCAATATCCATTTTCCGGACAAATTTTATTCCATTAAATCGAGGGTTGATTGGAGGAAAACAAATTGAATGAATAACTCATCGCCGTACGGATAGGCGGGGGATAAAAATATAAATTACGACCCTTAGAGTGAACCCACGTGCTCGGAGACTGTCCTTCGGAAGTTCAATCTCAAAAGTTTGTCGCGCAGGAGCTTCAGATTTTATCTCACCACATATTCTCTAATTTCTAAATAAAAATCTGTAGAAGTGGGTGTTTAAAGAAGATTGAATACAAGAAAGTACGTAAACCTAGCTTAATATCTGAGTTGCGAGAAAACATATAGAACAACAATTGAAGAGGTATCGATAGTTTAACAAGATTGGTTATATAACATCTTTCGATCCTTGTCGTAATAACGGAGATATTTTGATTTTCAGATTTTCTTCTTCTCTAAATCTCTCATTCCCCATCTGATTTCAACCGTTAACGAACTTGATCTTCAATTTTACATGAAACACTTATATCGAGAACTATAAAAAATAATTAGAACTGCTAGAGCGGTAACAAAGAAGTTTGTGTGTGTGTCTGTGCATTTATTGTTGAACGGATCTCATTGTCGTCATCTCATAAGTAGGATCGATTGGTCATTTGAGAAAATTAGGGTAAAACGTCTTAAAACATCAGATATTGACACCAAATGAATTGCCTGGACTCCTAATGAAGTTCTTATACAAAATGCTTTTCTGCGCTTGAAGGGACGAACGATATCTCCGTCCCAATGAGTTTTTCAGCTACACAAAACAGGTCCTCAACAAATCTGTATATCACGTTTGAAGAAATTTGCAATTTTATATTTTTCTCCTTATAGTCGTTTGCGGCCTAAAGAGGAGATGCACACAACTAGACTATAACACTCCTAAATACTATCATTTAAATGCTAGTATTTTATGTTTTATGCTAGTCTTATAGTTGAACTATAAATATATGTCAAAAAGAATTAGGATAAATGGGTAGTTGTGTAGAAATCTGAAAGTCAATTTTTCTTTTATTACTTCCTTTAAGGCTGTTTAAAAATGATGTTCCATATACGTTCATTTCTATTCATCGGATCAAAATGTGACAATAATGTGTTCTATTCATGTGTTCAATAATGGAATGGAGACTTTATTTCGTATTATGTTTCGGATATGGCAATTTATAGTGGGAGAGAAGTAGAATGTTGAAATGCATTCCGAATCATCTAACTCGTTCCAAATCCATCCAGTAAGTTAAGGGCAACTGATTAAAGAGTTCTAAGGACTGTGATTACTCAATGGCGAAACTGTAATGGTAAAGGAAGCCACTACCAGCTGCGGGGAAAATTAGCTAGATTCTGGGAAAATGCAAAGGATGAAAAGAAAAAAAACGTTCGCGGTAATACTTTTCAAATCATTTCATTTAGAAAGAGTTTAATTACTGTAGAGTTCGCCCACAGAGGCAGACAGCCTTGCTTGTGACGAGTAGGAGGAGATTACAGATAGATTAGGTATTTATAGTGTAAGTGGGCGGAGGGTGGCTTGTACCGCTCCAGGGTTCAGCATGTACACCATGAAATATTATAGGCCGGTGTTGTTGTTCCATCTCCAGGATACAACTGGTAGCCGTTCTTCAGGACAGCAACTTGCCAGGATTCTTCACAACGACGAAGGACAAAGAAAGAAGGGAAGTTTCCTGCTGCTCTCTACTTCGAGCAGAATAACAATAAAGACAAGACCCCAGAAGGAGCAGGAAGAACTGATGGAGGTATGACGAATTTAATTTTTCAAAAACATTTCTAATAATTAATCCAATTAACGAGATAAAATCTTGTGTTAAACAAGTATCAGAAAATCTGCGTCAAGGCATTGTCCAATTTCAGCCCAAAAGCACTATTTCTTGAGGTATTTTATTACAACCTTAGAGAAGAACCTTCGGCACTGGGCAGATACCGCGGAACCACTAAAACATATTTTCACTAGAATAAAGGATAAAATCTAAATATCACACTAATGAGATACATTGTAATACTACTACAACTACTAGAATAGTTTGACGAATTCTTGAATGTTCTTATTCTTGAAAGTTAAACAAAATGACAATTGTGACAACAATAATGAAAATTAAACTGCTCAGACTAATCAATTCAATTCTTAAAAAAGTTTGTTCATAAAACTTGACAGTGACAATGAAGAACAAAACAGTGACAAAAAAAATTAATAAAATATCAAAGCATTATTTAATAATCGATTTTAAAGAACGAATTGAGAATAGTATATTTAAAATCAGCCGATCAACTCAACCTGCTCCTGGAACAAAATTATGACCTCCCGTTCGATTCTATGTCTTTAAATGAAACAAGCACTTCGGAAATAGTATTACGGAAATTTGCTAAGCTTTCCGGGATAATATAAATTGTTTCATTCTTATTTATTGTAAAAGAATTGTCCCCAGAAGAGATGGTATTAAAATGCGAATGACTTTACAGCGGATAGAAAATTAGAATTTATCAAGTGAAGCTCGGCATAAAAATATTGTGAAGTTAGGTCTTAAAAGTCTTTAAGAAAAATAAATAAATTACAGTAAAATAAATAATTGTCGATAACTTCATTCTTATATGAGAAATGGCTTCCCGTGGAACTTGAACCAGGATTTTCATGCTAAGTTAGCCAACATTCTATCAAGGGGTAGAACACGGGTACTGACTTACTAGTATGACCAATTTAAGCAGATTTCTCTCAAGGGAAATTAGCTACTGAGGACAAACTCAGTTCTGGAATGTGAATACATACTCATGACGCGTTTATCGAAACATTTTTTTGTTCCGCTAGCTGGGCAAAAAAATGATGGTAAAAATCATTTTTTTTTTTTTTATTTTTATCTTCTCCTTTCAGCATAGTGTGTTTACTTTACGCGGTACCTTCGTGGCTGGTTTTTCGTCCCCTAACCTATTTCCTCCACACCTTCTATACACGACCTCAAAAGTGTAAAAAATGAGTGTAGAAATACAGATAAATTACAATAAAACAAAAATAATTATTGGTTTCGAAAATAAAGAAAAGAAAAATAAAATTCTGGAAGTATAGTGAAAGGGCGTATTACCTCATGACGAGGTAAAAGAGGAATGAGGTCATGTATAGAAGGTGTTTTGTTGGAGAAAATATAGTGTAATATCGTCTATTATCTCCCCTATACACCGATCCCCCCCCCATCACCTCACACGTAATCAGTAGGGTTGAGGGTTATCGCAGTGTGGGGGCTTTGTTATACTCTCCGTAACTAGGTTCATGATCTAGAGACACACTATACTCCCTAGGGCACATACTCTTTGATTTTACCATAATTTATGGACATCCCTGACAAAAGACAATATCTCTTCTCTCTTGGCAGCTTGTATAAAAATTTCAAAGGGTTGTACGGTACCATGTCTTTCACCTTCAACACCGGACACATATTTTTATTTTATTTGGTTTGTGCCCCACATCGATGGTGATCTGAGTTTTCTCATATCCGTGCTTTGTCGAAATGAATATAAAAAAAGTTACCCCTTTTAAATTTTTTTAAGTATTTTGTAGACCTATTCTATTTGTAAATGTTTATGTTTTAGATATGTTAGTATTTGTGGAATATATTGGCTGCTGTCAGTTAATAGTTCTGTCATATCGTGGGGGTCTCTGGTCCAAAGGGAAATTATAAAAAAACAAACAAAAAAAAAACAGTTTCTATAAAGCCGTATAAATTTGTTATGAAGCGCAAAGAGGCTTTTCCATTTTATTAGCAGTAGTGAATGATGGTAGTTAGAAACCTTTTAGTTATTAATAGAGCTAAATACAATAGTTATTAAATATGACAACTAGGCTAGTATAAAGTAGTAGTCGTGGTTGACAAAGAAATAAAATATATAAAGGCAAAGTAACCGAATTATTTCCTCGTAATTACGGAGTATCCGAAAATAGAAAGGAAAGAAATTCCTTTAATAATCTCATCAAACGAGGACGTCCCTTGGAAGTTTCGAGTCCAATATTGAAAGAAAAAAAATTCTCACATCCAAAGACCCCCCCCCCTGAGTAATTCAATCAGAGATTTAATTATTCACCCAAAACTGACACGTGCTCTAATCTTGACAGAGAGGATTTAAAATTCTAATCACATCAGGCTAACAAGTCAGGCGGGACTCCACGCGACCCTAAACTTCTTCAAGAATAGTAATTCCTTCGTCAGAGGGCGTTATCATTTCCTCTTTGGAATTCTCTGCCCGGCCCCTTCCAAGGCCTAATGAGAACTGAGCCCCAACTGCAATATTATACTGGGATATTTGAGCCTCCTGCTTTTCCATGAGCAACATTCAAAAATGGAGTCTCCACGCGAGTCATTAACCTGGTTGCGACGAGTTGCTGAATACCAAAGGTCCTAGAAGTAACAGCGAATGGTTATACTCATCAGCAAAGTCCAAGAACCTGCAGTGCGAAAAGCAATCACATTGCTAAAATTTATAAAAGACAAAAAAGTAGATAAAAAGATACATTGTAGGTACAGTGTCCTCTGGACTTTCGATATCACGATTGATTGAAAGGATATAGCTCACAATTGCGATATACGTGTATCCGATCGGTTGACAAGACCAGCCAATCAGAAAGTAAAATCGCTTCTTAGTTCTTCATTATCAAAACATAAACGGAGAGCAAAACCATCGGCACATATATTACTACAAGGACAGTTGCAGAGATCAGATTGAAAAACTTCTTCTACATGAAGAACTCTTCAGGACAGCACAAAAAGTCCGTCACGCAGGGGCTGCGTTAACTAAGCAGATTTCCCACGTGCGCCACGTATTTGCATTTACCTCAAAACGTAAAAATTCAATGAGAACAATATTTGGTATTGAGGCTTCAAATAATGTGCTTCAAAATATAACAACTTATTGTCAATCTGATATGAGTAGGAGTGGAAGATTACTGGAGACAGAAAACTAAAAAAATGCAAACATCTCGGTTAATAATCAAGAAAGCGAAAAAATGTACATAACAACATTTGTAGAACATTACATTTGCAATAAAATTGAATCTATACAATTGTTAGACCCGACAGATAATAACGGAGATATTTCGAATTTTCGAAATTGGCCCTTCCCACTGGTCCGATTTCAGCTATTAACGAATCTGATCTTTCTTTTTGCATAAAACAAGTAAATATCGAGTTTGGTAACGATCAAACAAACATTACGACCGCTAGAGCGTAAACAGACAAATATATATATATATATATATATATAATTTTGAATAATTATATATAACGAAATAATTTTTCGTCGTCTCCTGGGTAGGATCGATGGACATTTGTAGAAATTTTTCAATAATCGAGTCATGAGTACGACCTCAAAAGCTGATTTCACTTAGGGAAATCTGCTAAAAACTTAGCAGTTGCGAAGGCAAACAGTAGAGCTCTATGGGCCTTCCAGGTACAAGCTATTTAGTTTGGCCCATGACGCTATAATGGAAAACTTCTAAACTTGGCTATTATCCAACCCAGGAGACAACTAAGTTCTTGATGAATTCCTGTTTGAATATTATTAATGAGACTTTTCTTTTTCAATAAATAAATCCTTCATTCTGGGTTTGTCTAAAAGAAAGCAAAAATCGAATAATAGCAGAGAAAAAAGATAAGAAGTATCCAATGAAAAAAAAATTAAGCTTTTTAATGAAATATTTTTTAATATTTTAATCAAGATTCTTCTTTTAAATAATGGATTTAGTTATTTAACCTTAATTCTTGAGGATATGGATTTTAAGAATGTCAAAAATTAGAATGGGCTAAATACTCGTCTCACCCAAATTTAGAATTTGTCCGATATTTATAGAATTTATGTCCGATTTAGCTATATATATTTATATATAGCTCTGGCGGCCATTTCCATAACTATTTGTCCCTCGTGAATAGATTTAGAGGTTAGGTTAACTGTTTTTTGGGGCTAGAAACTACTGGGTTGTTACGCCCTAAATAATGTTTTAGGTTTAGAGGTTTCTTACTACTACAGTTGTTATTAGGCAGATTTCTCTTTTATAAAACTTCACGTGGGAAATGTGCTTGGTTTACGCAGCCCCTGCGTGACAGACTTTTTAGAAAATTCCAGTTTTATTATTTCCTTTATTTTTTTGTAATGTTTTAAAAAAACGTCCCTCAATCTGCCTTCACAACACAAGAAGAGAAATATAGTAATAAAAAACCACATTAAATTAGTACCTGTAATACAAAAAAATAAAATCAAAATCAGTACTTTTTTTTTCTTTTTCAAAACACGTTGATTATTCTTGTTTTAATTACGTTTAGACGATAAATGATTAATTGATATGTACAAACTACACAAAAAGGGATGGCAAAATATTGTTATCGCAGTCAATATTGCTTTTATTTTCCAATCTCTGAGAAATGTGGTTTAAAAAAGTTATTGTTTCTATAAGTTGATAAACCATTATTAATAATTTTGATGAATTATGGAAAAGTGTTTATTTATTTAAAAGTAGATACCAATACTTTTAGTTGTATAATTAAAACCACAAAAACCTCGATCCATAACTTAGTCATAAAAAAAATAAATAAAGGAGTAAAAACATTTTACAAATTAAAATAATTCAGTTAATACTAATTTTCCATCAAACTCTAATCGAGGTAATAAACATCCATTCTAGTTTAAAGTGAGTAACCCACTACTGCATTTAATTTTAAGTTTAACTAACAAAAAATAATTAATACAAAGCGATTTATCAATATTCAAAAGATAGATCAGTTGTTGTTTTTCCAATTAATTTAATGTTTTCCTGATATTTTCATATTCATAAGCAATTAAATATATTTAGTCAACCGGATACCAGTAAAACTCAATAAGGATTTTTTTTTTCTCCCCACCTCTTATTACAAGCCTTAATGAACACTTAATATATTAGGCTTTGGAACTAACTACCTTATGGCCATTACCATATACTTGTATAATTATATATGACAGCTTTAAAATGGATGTAAAAAAAAATATAAATTTTCCTGACGTGTATGAATCAAACGTCCACGTCAAGAACAATTGTGACCAATCAAAGAGAAGTACATTGGAAGTCTCATTAATAAAATGCTAGTTAAGGTTAGGTGAAAGGACGAGAGTGGGTTTAGACGTGTGGGAAGATTCCATATCGTAAAGTGCTTTTTAAAAAGCATCAGATAACCAAATACAGCAAACCAAGGAGTTTAAAACTATTTTCTTTTTGCGTTCGCTGAATTTCGATGTCTGTGGCTGCCAGTTTCCAAGAACTGTTTATTTAAGAACTAGTTAAAAATAAATAAAAAAAGTTCAAGAACAGAAGACAAATTAACAAATAATATAGGCAGATGAAAGAAATGGCTAAGCTTCCACTGTAACGATTTATTAAAACGATAGAGCCCTTTCGATGCAGTGCATCATCATCAGTGCCCGAAGGTCCTGGATGTTGACCTGGCGGCTCTTGGAGCTAGACCACACATTCAGAATAATAAATAATAATTTAAAAAGATACATTATTAATATGATTTGAAAGTACATTATTAAACCCCCACAAAAAAAAATATACCATCCATTTTCTATGCACGGATAATTTTAGAACAGATATATATATATATATATATATATATATATATATACAACAAAGAGAGAATTCTGTAGGAGTAGATTCGGACGACATAATACTATACTCAAAACTTTAATAAAAAACCAAAATGGTTGAAGGAACATTATATCTTCACTAAAATAACTCAAAAGTTAGAGAAAGTATAAAGTCCGAAACAAGGAAATATTGCAAACATCATTCATTAAATTTGCACTTCAACTTCAAACAAAATTGCACTTAAATTTCAAAATCTCTGATATAGATATATATATATATATATATATAGATATATATATATATATATATTTAAGATTTTTAAAGGGATTAATTTATTATATATAATTATTAAGTTAATAGAATTTATAAAATGAATTAATGGAGTTTGAGCTAATTTTAGAGAAAGTATAAAGTCCGAAACAAGGAAATATTGCAAACTCCAATAAAAATAGGACAAAAGAACCTAAAAAAAAAAAAAGCGAAGTTGGTTACAAAGTTAAGAACAGTCTGTTTCTCCTCCGTCCACCAGACTACAAAAAGAAAACAAACAAAAACAGCTGTTTAAACTTTACCGCCAAAAATTTTGGATAAGAGCCAACGAACAAGATAAGAACAACCCTCCCGCGGTGTCTTGAAGAACAGTTACAACTAAACCAGACATTAACCAGAGTTAACAGAACAATGTACTCGTTAACTTGTGTAATCGGCGTTCTTATTCGCATCTAAATATTATTTGGCTTAAGAAAGCACGAATATTTTCACATTTAGATTAATCAACGCAAATTTTGTGTTAACTAAGCAGATATCCCTCATGGTTCTAGCAAAATTCTAATGGCTATTTTTGCTAGGGAAAAACTCGTATTGGTTGAAGCAGGGTTAAACATAGTCTACAAACTAAAAGACAAGTAAATCGATTAATTCAAGTTAGAGGAAAAACATACAAAACAACAATATTAGAATATTTATTATATGCCCAAAAAGATTGGTTATGCGTTATTTTACGATCCAAATCATAATGAGAGATATTTGGAATTTCGGTTTTACTTTTTTTATGCCTCCCCCACTCCTCTCCACTTTTTCCAATGACTACAACACGTAGTTTTTATGCTTGATATAAGACGACTCCTAATATACCTATTGATAGGATGTGAGAGTGAATTTTCTAAAGGCCGAGAACAAAACAAAAAACCAAATATGAGAGTTGGAGGGAAAACAATCCTAGTAAATTAAAAGTTTCAATAAGATTGGCAACACTGGATTTTTTTTTAAGCGACTTCTAATATTGGAAATATTTCGAATTTTCGATATTCTATCTTACTGATCCGATTATGAGCTTCTGTTTTAGAGTATCGTGGTCGACAGCGACGAAAGCTGCTACACATACAATCGTAATTTATATGTTTGAACGGACCTCACCCCGATATCTCCCAGACAAGATATGTAGGCATTTGCAGAAAGTTTTTAAAAGTGAGCACAACCTGACCATCTGATTTCTCTCTTGTAAATCCAAAGTGTCAGACAATATTGATGCAGCATGAGAAAATGCGAATAAACGAAACGACTTGGGAAACTCACCACAAAGTCTCCATCAAGCGGTTATAGGCGGTCTTGACGAGATAAAGAGAACACAGCAAGTAGTCACAGCTCGAATCCATTTCGCACACTGAGCCCAGAGAGGCGGGACACTAAGAAGTATGTAGAACTAGCTTGGAAAACCCGGGGTAGGTAGGAATGTCCAGGAACAGGTAGTGGAGACCCCAACTCCTCACTGATTTACAAGGGGCTTTGCAGAAAGGAAAGGCAATTGCTCTTATTATTAAGGGCGGTTTAGTGGACATACCACGTCAAACCCATGCCACATTCCAAAGACTTTAGACAGTTGCTCGAAATTCCACTGTCCATTTGACCCGCTCTGTCCAACTCCTTTAAAAGCCCCATAAATCAACAGACCAATAAGTCACATTGTAACCTGTACTGAGATGTGGCTAGCTAGGAAAACAGAACAATGTTTGTCGCCCTCAGAACAACTAAAGCTCAACTCTAAGCAATGCCAGACCTGTTGCTAAGTCCGTCACGCAGGGGTTCCATAAACTGAGCAGATTTACCACGTGAGGTTTTAGAATAGAGAAAGAAGTTAGAGAGCCGAACAGTTACGGAAACGGCCGAACTAGCTTTTGAAGGAAACTGACGACTAGACCCGAAGTTAGCCGATCTCGTCCGTTATCGCACACAGTTAATAAAAATGCAAATATCTCGGTTAATATTCAAGATAGAGAATAAATGTATATGTCAATATTCATAGTAAATTTAATTTGAAATAAGATTGTTTCCAAATAAATTTTTGATCCGACGTATAGTAACGGAAATTTCTCACTTACACCTCTACCCCCCCCCCCCTCCTGCTCCCACTGGTTCGATTTAAGCCATTAACCTACTTCATTTCATTAAGGGAAATCTGCTAATAGAAAGCCGCTTTAAGATGCGGAAAAACCCGTGGAAGAATGAGACAAGTAACTGTCAATCCAAAATGTTAATTATTAAATAAAACTAAAAAAAATATTCGTCATAAAAATCCATTAAAAAAATAATTTGTTCAATCGATGAAAAAATAAATTAAAGGTCTTTATGTCTGAAGGAAGTTTTTATACAAAAGACGAATACTATAAAAAATCTTCAATTATTAAATAAAAGTAAAAAATATTCCTCATAAAAATCGGTCAAAAAAAAAATGTAGAACCATGTACATTGTCTGTTTAAGTTGGGGCAAGTTTCTCTTCATTTATAAAGTATGCAAATTGAGCCCCTCAAAAAGCTCTATCAAGTGAGCCATTGGGACTTCTTCAACGATCTACTTAGTTCACATCCTCGTAATCCACGAATATAAACTCAATGAGTTACGGCAGATACAGAAGTGCTGGGAACATTCCAAAACTTCGACAGGATGGTTTCTATTTCAGCGAACGAACTCAGCCAAATGTTCCGATGCTGACCAGACAGGCATCACAGTGGGGTGGCCCCTTCCAAAATTAGAGCAGCATATCTGAAAACCACGAGGCACAGGGACGGTTGGTTTGTAGCAGTTGTGTGTCCAAAAGTCTCTCAGCAGGATCATGGTAAGCTAAGCAGATTTCCTACGTGTTATAACACTTTCCATATATTTTCTAATTCTGAGTAAAAATTAGATGTGTAGAACTGGGGTGTGCTAACTGAAGGCTGAAAACATAAAAGTAGGAATAACTCCTTAATATTTGAGTTACGAAAATTCTATAGAAGAACAATTCTAGAGGAAGAAGATTGGTTATGTAACATTTTCCTGCAACTCTTAATAACGGAAATATTTTGAATTCCTTTTTCAATTTCAACCATTAACGATTCTAAACTTCAGTGTTAAATATCGACAATGGTATAGAAAAAATAAACATTCTCGAGTTAAGAACGCTGATGACGTAAGCACACAAAAAATTTGCAAACGGATCTTGCACAGTAAAAGTTCATTGAAAACAATATTTCGAATTTAAGCTTCGAATAAAGTGGTTCATGATATAACAGCTATATGAGTGGAATTAGAGGTATACAGAAGGCTGAAGATTAAAAAAGTACGTCCGCAGGGGCTGCGTTAACTAAACAGACTTTCTACGTGCATCACGTAGTTGCATTTATCTCAAAACGTAAACGCTCAATGAGAACAATATTTTGTATTTAGGCTTCAAATATAGGGTTTCATAATATAACAGCTTATTGCTAATATGAAATGAGTAGGAGTGGGGGTTCACTAAAGACCGAAAACCAAATTTATAGAACATTACATTTGCAATAAGATTGATTCAATACACTTTTTCGATTCCTCGCAAACAACGGAAATATTTCGAATTTTCGAAATTCTCCCCCTCTAGTCTCCCTTATACTGGTCCGATCTTAGCCATTAACGAACTTGATCTTCACTTTTACATAAAACGTTTAAATATTGACTTTGGTAACGACCACATATATATACATTTTGAAAGGAGCCCATTATCGTTATCTCCTGGATAGGTTAGATGGACATTAGAAGGAATATTTTGAAAATCCCAATTATATCAATAGCTGGTTTCCCTTAAGAAAAATCTGCTTAAATGCAAGTATCTCGTTTAATATTCGAAATAAAAAATAAAATGTATATAACGTTGTTCACAGGTCATTAAATTTGTAATAAGATTGGTTCTATACAACTTTTCGATCCGACGTATAATAACGGAGATATTTTTCCCCTTCCCTCAGATCCGACTTCAGCCGTTATCGAATTTAATCATTATTTTTGTATAAAATATAATATTACACACACACACACACATATATATATATATATATATATATATATATATATATATGGTGTGTTATTCTTTTCGGAGTTTTGGCCTATGTTGGTGAAATGAATCTTAGTTAATGCCGATATTTCGAGAATCTTTATTTTCTCTTCCTCAGGGCTGTAAAATTACATGTACTACTTTATAATATTGCACATTGTTGTAAAAGGGTGTTTTTTCCTTATTATTACTTACCAAGACTAAATATATCTATAGACTATTATACATTCTTATTGCACTATGACTAGGGTTATAGTAACCTTCCTTGTTTTGTTTACACAGCAGGGTCACAGCCTTTTGTATGTTTTATATATTTATAGTATGGTGTATTTGTTTGTTAAACTATATTATAATTGTTGTACTGTAGTTCTTATATTATTTTACAATGGTTATTGCTATGCACTATTTCAATTATTGCTATGTTTTGTTAAATCTATGTTATTGCCACTTACCACTATGTTATTGCAACTTATATTATTTTACAATAATTATTGCTATGTACTATTACAATCATTGTCATGTTATTGTAAATTATAATTATTCTTGTGTAATGTTAAAGTTATTCCTATGTTGTATTTATGTTGCTATTTTTACTCTTATATTTATTATGTTATAACAACCATTCCTGTGTGTTACTAAAAAATCGAAATATCGGCATAAACTAAGATTCATTTCACCAACAACACCACATATAAATACAACCTGGTCGAAAACATCAGCACAATTATATATATATATATATATATATATATATATATATATATATATATATATATACATATATACATTATTGAACGGACCTCCTTTTCGTCATCTGGGATCGACGGACATTTGAAGAAAGTACAACCGCATTAGCCCTTAAGGGAAATCCGCTAAAGAGGAGGAGATAGAGAGTAAGGCCGGTCTGTGCCCTAGGACGAGGAGTGACGGAGCAGAGAGGAATGTCAGCAGCCATGTTGGAGCCGAGCCAGCTGTAGACCTAAAGCCAGACAGTACGGTACCATCCCATTGTCTGCTCCGCCCTACAGTATCTGCAGAGATTATCCCCGACTTAGGAACCGATAAAGGAAAGTGAAACATAAACTGCAAGGATTTAGTTAAATGACGCAAAGGGTAATAGGTTATCGCCTACATAAGTAGTCAAACCGTACATCACGCAGGGCCTGCGTAAACTAAGCAGATTTCCCACATGTTAAAATAACACTACTGATTTCATTTCACCATATATCATCTATTTCCAACAAAAACAAAATTCGACAAGTAGAAATGGGAGGTCAATAACTTCTTACTTGATGTCGTCATCACACTAACTATTTTCGTGTGGCTGACATAATAAAGGTTGTTAAAAAAAATATTTCGTATTTCTGCTAGCCATAAAATGTTTTATTATTTATTCCCTTAGTGTGCGATTACTAAAAGTGGGGGTTTACTGAAGGCTGAAAAGTAAAAATTACCAATATTTCGGTAAAGTTTGAAGAGAAAAAAACCATGTACATAATAAAATTTATAGGCCATTAAATTTTCAATAAGATCGATTCAATACAAGAATTCGATACGATGCATACTAACGGAGATAATTTGATTTTCGAAATCCTCCCTTTAAATAGGATTCCACTCGTTAACGAACTTGATCTCTAGTTTTACATAATACGGTTACAGTGTGGTAATGATCAAACAAAAATTGCGGCCGGTAGAACAGTTACAGACCATTTCCTATCTGGCATCGATGGTCATTTGAGGGCATTTTCCGAAAATCGCCGAATGGCTAAGGAAAATCTGCTGAAATGAAATAAACAAACAAAAATCATAAAGCGGTAATATATCATTCAAGAGAAAATATAAAAAGAGTTACGGGGAATACAGGGAAATCGTTAGAAACAACAAAAGGCGGTGACTAAGATATTGTTTTTCTGTTGTAATCCGTCCGCAGAATTCTAATTTTCATTTTGCAAAATATGAATAACCGCATTTACCAGCCAAAAAAACAACATTAAACGAATGAAGAGCTTTTCCTTTTCATGTTATCACGAATTCCAAGCCCTCGGAATTTCTTAAAAAGGACGACTGTAAACATTTTAAGAATTTCAACAACCTTCTTTCGGTTTCATTTTAAAATAAGCATTCCAGTGGCAAGAGAAATTATATTTTTGAAATATATTGCGCGTAGTTAATTTGTTGTGCAGATATTAAGTATAAATTTTTGGCGTGATGGTAACATAGTCTTCCAGCAATTTAACGTTTGGGCTACGGAGAGTAAACAAATCTGGCATCCAGAGGGATTCTCTGCACTCTTCCTGATGCCTTTATTATCAGAAACTATCGGGCAGAAGGAAACGGGAAATTATTGCATATCCTCCTCGTTACATTTTTTGTTTCCAGTAAAATCAAGACTTTCGTTCTAACCTTCTGGCGTAGCGTCTAGATAAAACAACCGGATGAGACGTCCACCACGAATCAAACAATAATAACATTTCTTTATGTACAAAATTTAAATTCAATTTATAATATTATAGATTACTAAAATGTAGATAACGAACGATATTATCTCGAGCCAATAAACTGCAAAAATTCAGTTGAATGCCTTAAATTGACGTAGAAGATAATCGGACAATACCTTCAGAAATACTCAATCAATCAAAGGGTGAGTAAAGCTTTGATGCTTATGGTTTCGGACTCCTTTGGTATCCATCTTCATGAATGAACTCTCTCGTAATTGTCCTCTACTTTATAAACTTTAATGTTATTTTAGACTGAATTTAATTTTTTCAATCAACTAGCTGACTTCAACATCGGCGTATTTCCTTAAATAGCATCTGCTAACTAGACACCATTCCACAATGACAGCCAAGAAAAGAAAGTGACCAAATAAAAATGAACTGATTTACAGAAGTTCAAAGGCTGAAAATCGCAGCTAAGTTGAAATTTGATTATACTTTTACAATAGTCAACAGGGAGACTTGAGTCATAAAGATAAGCAACTTCAAATAAACTTAAGATAAGACTCACGCAGATGAATCAGAGATACTCGGACAGTTATACACATACTTGAAGAGACGCTAGAGCAAGCGATTTATTCTTTATCAATGCATATTATGTATTATATATTATATACGACTTATCTACAAACGACAAAGAGAAAAAACTACTATACTTTCGTGACAATCTTTAAAGTCTTACAATATGCGACAAGTTTCCGGCAAATGTGAGATATTCAGACAACAATCAGAATATAAAAGAAAAAAAAAACCTCTAAGCTAGGCTCTAGTCTAGCACCAAGAGCCGTCAGTTCAACATCCAGGACCTTCGGGCACTGATGATGGTGAAAGCAATCTGTCGTTTTAATAAATTATTACAGTGGAAGCGTAGCCAATTCTTTCATCTACCTACATTAGAACTCACTTCCACCTGCCAGAATACGAACTCAAAAACCTTTAAATTCATAGCAAATTAAAACATTACATAATTCTTTATTTGAAAATGAATACTATTCGTTACTATTGAACATATTAAACCTTTCTCTAGTTCAGTAATGTCAAAAGATAGGAAATTTGTAAATATCCAGCTCAGCTTGTTGGATTCATAATAAGAGCAATAAAATAGTCAGAATGGAAATGAGTTTCTGGACATGATTTATTCATGGAATTTGAAGGATATTCGGAATGTACGAACATCCTTCAATATTTATAGACACAAATGAGCTATTAGATTTGCCTATTGAACTTTACTGGATATTATTAGGAAGAATGTGGTCAATAAATTTGTGAGCAAATAAACTAAAAAAGTCCGTCACGCAGGGGCTGCGCAAACTAAGCAGATTTCCCTCGTGATGTTTAACAATAGATACATCTACATACTGATAACACAACACCATCGTGAATATTAAGTGAATAAATACAAACGATTATAAGAAACCTCCAGACGGGAAGCACATGAAACGTAAACAAACAGGTTTGCCAACTTCCTACAGGAAAGAAAAACAATTACTGAAATGTATCAGAATATAACACATTAATTTTATTGACAACTATTTACTATATCTAGTACTGTAATTTGTAATGCATCAGAATAATTTTGTATCTCAATCAATCAAATTTTAGTAGTCCAAGAACTTAAGAAGGGGGGGGGGTCACCATAACATATTTGCATGTATCTCGTATAATAAAGGTCTCTTGAAAACAATTTATGGTATTTAAGCTTCGAATAATATGGTTTATTACATAACAGAGTATTGTTTATGTAACATGAGTAGAAGTGGGGGTTTGCTGAAGGCTGAAAAATGCAAATATCTCGGTTAATATTCGAGCTATAGAATAAATGTTAATAATGAATGTATGTAACAATACTTATAGTACATTTAATTTACAATAAGATTGATTCTATACAATTTTTCGATCCGAAGTATAGTAACGGAGATATTTCGAATTGAAAATACCCCCTCTACTCCCCCCCCATTGGTCCAATTTCAGCCAATAACGAACTTGATCTTTTTTTTACATAAAACGATTAAAGATCGCGTTTGGTAACGATCAAGCAAAAATTGCGACCGCCGCTGGAGCGTTAACAGACAAATATACTCGTATGCATTGTGTGTATTTATATATATATATATATATATATATATATATATATATATATATATATATATATTATATATAAAATTTCAAATGAGTACTACCTCAATAGCTGATTTCCTTTAAGGGAATTTTGGTATTAAGCTTGTTAATGAAATTAGTTTATTATATATAATTATTAAATTGATAGATTTAAAAAGTCCGTCACGCAGGGGCTGCGTAAACTAAGCAGTTTCCCACGTGAAGATATACAATAGAGAAATCTCCATAGGAGAGCCAAACGGTTACAGCAAAGGGCCGAACTAGCTTTTCGCGGGAAATTATTATCTTTTCCCCCATAAAAAAGAAATTTAATTAAGATCAATTTAATTAAAATTAATATGATGAGAAAAAATAACCAATATCCCTATTCATTTTTGAGCAGTATATTATATATAGTTTTGAACGGACCTCATTTTCGTCATCTCCTGGGTAGGATCGATGGACATTTGAAGAAAAAAATGTTCAAATGAGTACCACCTCAATAGCTGATTTCCCTTAAGGGAATTTTGGTATTAAGCTTGTTAATGAAATTAGTTTATTATATATAATCATTAAATTGAAAGATTTTAAAAAATGTATTCATGAATTTGATCTAATTTTTTAACGAATGCATTATATACCTATAAATGCTTTCAATAATGTGTAAAAAAAAAATAATTGACATAGTATTAGTGCCATTTTTATAGAAAACAAAAATATTTCAAGTATAATATTATGTTATGGTACATTTAATGGAAAAAAGAACATTTCATATACGTCATCACAGTGACTCATGACATTATCAGTAGTCTGTTGTGGGGTGTTGAGAGAAATTTCGAATTTAAGGGGGTTTCTGTCGAGTAGAAGACTACTGCTTCCATTACTACAGCAGTTGGCCGGAATGGAACAGCTGGTAGTCACACGGCTGGTTTATAGTACTACTGCAGTAACTGCCTCCTCTCCACCCCTTTATAAGGCACTAAATTAGGGGAGGCTCTGTATTTACAACCCCCAACTACTAGCACCAATTTACTCTAGCCGACACTATTAATTAACCCCCCACCCTTGACGACAGTATCAATAAACACTTAGAAACAATAGTATTATATTAACAGTCTTTGTTTCTAAGCCATTTCCCCGTAGTTGGATTATTAATGCCATACGCAAATAAATACTCACATCTGATTGACTAGAATTAAATGTCTATCTAAGGACATTTAATAAAATATTTCTGAACTTATAAGGTGTCTGCTATCAAGAGTAATTATCTAATTTTAAAGTTATGTTTAAGTAGAAATGGAGTTTGTGGTTTAAAGCTAAATATTACTCACTCGCCGAGAGCACAAACATAAACATATTGACAAAAGATAAGAAAGATAGAACACGAGAGAAAGGCAAGCTTCTGTAAACACTTTATAGGAAAAGGTGTAACAATGTCTTCAAACAAATATGTTCCCTCAAGTCCAAATATGTAAAGAAATTTTCTATAAAATTATTCTAAATAAAAACATAATGGGTAACAAATTTCACTTGATTTCTGTTAATTTTAATAATTTTAGCTTATTCATTTTCACCAAAATTAAATCCATATAATTTTTTTAAGGCTAAAGTATCAAATGATGAAAAATATATGTTATATATTGCAAATATTTTCAAAATGTTTCAAGCCCGTTAAGATGCCTCATCAGTAACATATACACTAAACACCACATGAAGCCAGCATGTTTAGGCGCACACAACCTCCCACTAAGCTCTCGAAGGTATGGAAAAAAAGCTGATAATATCATAAAATGAAATTACAGTCTAGAATAAATATCAATGATATCTCTGATTCAGGATTGGTAACTAAGCCTTTTAAATACTATGTTTCTTCCCTTTAGTATTAATACAAGCACAAGGAATAAAAAAGATACCCATATTCTCAGTCAATTATTAATAAATCAAATAGTGAATAAAATAAAATAGAGAGAAGTAATGTAGAGCTTTAAAAGTGACGCTGTTATATTAGTAGATTTCCCCTAAGCGGAATCGAATGTTGGAACTTGCACTCATGATTTTCAAAAGTCCAACGATCCTACCCACAAGATGAACGAAAATGAGAAAATAAAATTATCTATATATATATATATATATATATATATATATATGTTTCTGTTTTAATGCTGAAGTTGTCGCAACTGTTGTTTGATCATTAACAAATTCAATACTTAAGCATTTAACGAAAGCTAAAGACAAAGTTCGTTAGAGTATGAAATCGGACAAGGAGAGGGGGTTTAGATGGGAAAATCTAAATATCTTCATTATTATGAGTTCGATTGAAAATTTGTATGTAAACAGTCTCCTTGCGAACTTATTTCATTTCAATGATGTTCTATATATTTCATTTTCTGTGCATTTAACCACTTTTATAATTCTAAGTTGTGTTCGTGTTTCCTTTAGTGTTTTGTGTTCCGTTTAGAGTATTGTTCTTTATATTATTTTGTATGTTCCATTTGTTTGTTATTTTGTTAACTTCTTGTTTTTGTTTTTCCCATCTTTAAGAAGATCCAAGTCGCCACAGTTGCGGAGCTCTATTTTTTATAACAAATGAAATATACATTTCATTTTGAATATTAACCGAGATATTTGTATTTTTCAGTTTTGAGCCTTTGAAAAACCCCACACCTTACAAGCCATACTAATGATAAGCTTGGAAGATTAAATAACAAATATTGTTTTCTTTGAACGTTTACAATCTGAGTTATATTCAAATATGTTTGGTGTGACTACAACATTTAAGATTTATTTTCTACACTACATAATTTTTATTCGATCAATACAGTTCTCAATATTTAACCATTTAGTGGAAAACTAAAGCATACATCAGGCAATGGCTGAAAAGGGTCTTGAAAGAGGGGGGAGTATAGAAGGGAATTAAAAATTCCAAGTATCTCCGCCACTATGAGTACGATAGAAAACTTTCATATCAGTCTTGTTGCTAATTTAATTTTATTCAGTGTTTGTTTTATACACGTTTCCTCTATCTCCGAATAATATTAAACAAGTTCTTTCTCTCTCTCTCTCTCTATTGTTTTTCTGTTTTATTTCAGCCTTTTGTTAATGATCTCTTTCATTCATCGGATTTTCACTTTACGGACTTCGCTTTAACTATCTCTGATTATGTGCATATTGCATGTTAATTGCAGTTTAAATAGCCTTCTTACTACGGAAGAAACAGAAAATATGTGGTGAGATGAAGTCGTTAGTGTTTCATATTCAGGCCCGTAGGAAACCTGCGTGACACTTTCATTTCTAAGACATGTTGGAAATGATCAGAATTAAAATTGGAGTTCTATTTACCTAAAAAAAAAAAATTGAAATTAAAAATAATTTAGTATGAGGCATGAGAAAAATGTCTCTCTATTTTGAATGGACCTACTAAAAATACCGTAGGAATTCTTTTTTTTTGTTGAAGAGAGTTTAGCTCCACTCAATGTTAAATCAAAACCGTTCTGAAAATAGAAAAAGAAAGGCAAAAACAGGTATAATTGAAGAAAAATAGCTTTCCCCTCTTAAAGCTGAAGGAAGGTGGAGGGAGAAAAGGGGTAAAGGAACCTAAAATGGAAGGACATAGAGCCTGGGAGAGAGGCTCCTGAAAATCAAGGGGAGCTCAAGAGAATTCAGCACAATTTTCCCCCCTTTTCTCTATGCCCGCTTAAAATCTCCCCCACCCCACCCCCAACTACCCCTTTTCCTATCTCGTTTTCTCAGACTGATTGCAAGTTGAGCTCCTGAAAGCCCTCACAACTCCCACTGGTTGGATCTGGACCATAGAAAAGGTCTCGTGCCGGACTAAAACTCAATAGCCGGCTGGAATGGCTTGCGTCAGTCGACCCAACATCCCACACAATATCTCCGATATCGTTACGCAACTTGTAATTTGATTAATAATTCCGAAAGTTCCTATTGAAACGTTCGGTATAAATTGTTGGGCAAAGTTAATGGGTGTTGTAAGTTGCTTTGGAGCAGAAGTATGACGCATTATCCGAAGGAAATGCCAAAAGCTGGTTCGTAATTATTTTCCAAGTCCGCCGAGATGATTTGCAACATTTCAATGTTCTCTCATCATCATATTTATAAATTAGTTCTTCTTCTCAAAAAAAATCACTGCGGGAAAATAGGCAGTAACGACTAATGGCGATGGTAAAACTGTTACAAATTGGTAAACGACGAACTCAGTAATATTGCTAATTGAAGGTTTCAATAAACATTCATGAATAATTTGAAAAAAAAAAAAAATATGGTTTTCCTCAGAACAATTGTATGCCTCTTGACAATGAGATTGATTTAAGAACTATCATTGTTCATGGCTATTCAAGATTGATGATTGAAGAAAAAACAACTCAGAAATGATTTATAGAAATCGTGAATTATTTGTAAACAAGTTTGTGGGAACTTGATTATATACATTAGTAATGGTCAAAGTTAATATTAGCCAATATTATTTTCTATTAGTTTTCTGATTCGATATACACCAATAGCTTGTGCTCGCGTCATGAGTGCAAAAACTTAATAGCTGATTTACCTTACTTAGCTCCAGAGCTTTGCCCACTACCCAAACCCTGCAATGGTGATTCGTCTTTAAACCAAAAAAAAAAAAAAAAATTCGTTTTAAGATGAATGAAAGCTCAAAAATATTGTTCTTAAAATTTCGTATTTAAAACCCTTATTACAATAGAAGGAACGAATAAGTGAGTGTTCCACATTAAGTAAGAAAGATATGCCTCTTCAGCTGTGGATTGGATCGATTGTTTAATAAAGCTCAATAAGGTAAGCAAGTGTTTTTTCCATGAATACGTTTAAAGAAAAATGCGGGGAAAAAATTAAGTCAAGAAGATACTAACAATGGGGGACTATTGTTAGAATCTTCTGGACTTAATTTTTTACTCGTTGCGAATTATGTAAGAACGTTTTGACAAAACGAGATCTGAAACGACACATCTCACGCACAGAACATTAGAACAGAAGGCTGGCTAGGTCATGGCTGACGTCCTGATGACCCAATAATAGTTAAAACGCATTTTTAATCTGACATGTGAGGATGGCTTAAGTAAGTGAAATAATTGTTAGTCGTTACTTAATGCTTCATTTCGAATTTTTCGGACCAAAAATCATCGGATACATGAAGCGTGTGAGCGTCCCTACATTTTAAAATTCAAAGTGACCAGCATGTATATAACATTTTAGGCTATAACATATGCATAGGAAACTGTAGTTAAACATAATTACAAACTTTTCAGTTTTTAAAATAGGTAACCTCTTTGGCAAGAAAGCATATAAAAAATATAAAGAGAATTTGTTTAATACCCCAAAGTGGTAAATACACATGAAAGAACCTAGATTACAGTAGTAATTTATCAATGACATGGAACAAAGGCAATCGGAGGAGCATCATCTATTCAATGTCTGTAATATGTGGTAAAAAGTATAAAAACACTCTAATTAATCTGAGTAAAGCTCACCCGGGAGCTTATAGGCCACATTAGAGAATCGAATTGCGAAACTCGAAACCCCAATCATAGAGATTGCCATACTTTTTAAGAATAGGTAAATCATTACTATATATCTACACCCCAAGGGGCACTACCACACCCTACTAAAACGTCAGCTTTAAGTTTGAATAAAATGTTTAAAGATGGCGAAGGCGAGAAAGGCGTTAGGGGATTTAATACTCGGTGTATTATCAACTAGCGGCTTTCTTCTTAGGCATGAAGCGTTGAGGCTAGAGTTACAGCTAGCTAGATTGCAGAGGTGTGGGCTAGTCCTTGCTCTCTAGACCGTGGCAAGCACCTTCAGTTCTTATGCCAACTAGTCCAGTCAACTGCTTTTAGCAGATTTACCTTCAAATATAATAATGATGATTAGAATAACTACACATACTTTGATGATGTACTTATTTTCGGTTATGTAATGGTCGACTTCGCTATTCGGGAGATTGACCTGCAGAGAAGTCAGTCCACCTGGAAAGCCAGTAAGCCTGGGCAGGAGTCCCCAAGAAAGATTCGTAAAGGAATTTTTTTTAACTTTTTGGAAATATTTTGACCGCAAACATTTAACAATGGAACTCGATTTTCCCCAAACCCATTTTGTCTAGTTTTGGTGGGACATCTGTACGTTAGTATGCACCTCGCATAACTCAAAAACGACTAGAACTGCCCTACCGCCTAACTGTGCACTTCCCCTTCAGATCTAAGTTGACTATTTAGTTTGTTTGTTGGGTTTTGGGCATAAAACATCAAGGTCATCAATGCCCAGTGCTCGAAGAACCGCATTTGAGTTCCCCGACCATGGGAAATCGCCAACACATGCACGCAGGGCCGTTTTTGTAATTAATATTATTATTTTTATTATATATATTTATATATATATATATATATATATATATATATAACAATATATAATATATTGTATAATATAATAATTACACAAACATTAAAATTAAACTATTAAATAAACATTAAAATTGAAGCTATTAAACAAACATTCCAATTAAATTAAATTAACAAAAAAAAGGTGTTTTTTTGACTATTGAGGAGGGACGGCAAGAAATTTTACAGAACATAATTTATAGACGTTTTCTATGATGAGCAGACATGTCCTAATAAGTTCTTCTGTATCTCTAATTGGGCGACTTATTATTTTCGGCCTATCTCATTATCATTACAACCCTGCTCAATAATTCCATTGAGAACAAAAGGGAGGTGCACAATGAAGGCGTGACAGTTATAAATATGAAATTTCAACATTCTAATATGAGTCGTTCCTGAGTTATGCTAAAGAAGTATGTAATGTACACGACACACTGAATATGGTCAAAATGGATTTAGAAAGAGTCGAAACGGTCGACCCCGTTGAATTATGAGAACCGACATTTTTCGCAACGATAGGACTATCATTACTTCGTACAAGGAAGTAAAAACGGCAAAAACCACCGCAAATCTTCACCAAGAAAGATTCATTTGGATTCTCGGAGTTCGAGCTCTCAAAACATCGTCGTGAGAGGAGCTGCTGGCATTACAAAAAAAAAGACCGCAGAAGGCAATTCTATTGAGAGTGAGACATAGAAGAAATTGCAGAGAGTAATTAAACAGAGCTTAATTCGACGAGCTGTGCGCAGAGTGGGATTCCAACAGCTGATTAACATTCCAGTGATGGGGAAGGGGGGGCTCCCGACCCGTCTAGACGGACAGGAAATCCAACCAACAACATCATAGGAGACCCATTGCCTCTCATTGAACATTCACAAAGCTAGAATGGCTCTACTCTTTCAGCACTTTCCATTAAAAAGCTATTCAGAATTTAAAAAAAAAAAAAAAATGTTTACAAATGCCTAGCGATCCTACCAAGGAAGAACTATGAAGAGAAATACCTTCTATGCGGTTAGGGATATAATGTATAGGATTCGCCAAGACCTATAATATGAGCCAGCGATACAATACGAAAACAATCTTTTACAGAGCACAATCAGCCCTTCCAAGGATAAGGTTTATTTCAAGCTGAAAACATAAAGTCGCAAAAAATTCGAATAACAGTCAAAATACGAAAAAAAATGTCAAGGGAAGCAATTATAGAGAATTTGTAACAACATGGGTTGTATAACATATTTTAATCCGACACAAAATAAAGGAAATATTTTGATTTTTTTTCATATCCACCTATTTAACCCTTCTCCCCTGCCTCCACCTTCCACGTTCTGGTTTTATTTCCCACAATTTATCTACTTTATCTTTATATATACAGAAAACGTTTAATTATCAAATTTAGTAACGATAAAACCAAAATTAATCGTTCTGGAGAGACACATATACCAATCTTACTATTCATATGAATATATATAGTTCATTAGGAATGATGAACATTTGAGGAATATTATCAAAAATCGCGTTATAAATACAACCTCAACAGCTCATTTCCACTAAGGGTAATCTGCTAAAAAACAATGGAGAATTATGCAAGCAGATCTTTGATACAACAAGTAAGCAACAACAAACAAGAAAAGTTTAATGTTATACTTTTTTCTAATTCTGAATTACTTAAATTCCAGCGAGCTTTGTACATAAAGTAATTTCTTTGGGCCTCATTGGGAGAGGGAACGATAATTTAAGAAAACGTAGGAAGAGCTAAAAACTCAATAAAACGGTTTCCTAGTCTATCCCCCCCCCAAAAAAAATAATACTAAGTCAAAAACAAGAATTTAATAAAATATTATGCCTAAAAATAACACATAAGTCAAGTTGTAAGTGATGCATTATTTCAAGTGTCTCTAAGGGCATTGCTACACCCAACCAACGCTAGATGTAGGAGTTTTAGGATAAAGAAGACGACAGAGAATAATCAGGATTTAGTAGGGAGTTCCTTTTTATTCAAGTTCCCATGTAAGTTTAATCTACTTAAAATGTACAATAAAGATGAAATTGTGGATGTGGGGGTTGGTGACTGGTGAGTGCGCCGAAATTCTTTTGCTGCAACTGGGCATTACGCACAAATACATAGAAGCCAGCCGAGTAGGCGAGTTTTGAAGAAGTTGTGATCAATTTTCGGAAATGAGAATTTTCGGCTAGACGCCAAAGAACTTTAATCGGTAAGGTCTGACAACTAGGAGAGGAACACGAATGAACTACGGGTGAATTATTACACCAGCTAAAGAAATTTAGCTCGAACAACAAGAATATCTCGTTAACGAGTGAACTACTGAGATTGTATTCATGGGTTTGGCGGTTATCACAAGAATACACAAGGATATTTCATAGTAAATGAACAAAAAAAAATTAAGAACATAACCGGTCCCAATTTTTGTATAGTCAGTACAAAACTAAATAAAAAACGATATTTTTAAGATTTATATGTAAAACCCCTATTTTATAGGAAACATCAAAATTTGCGTTATCCTTTTAAGTTACGTTAACATTTAAGGGCGATAAACAAGTTTCATTTCATTCATTGCATAACTGCAATATTGGATTAGGACAAATATCACAAACAACACAAATGCGGCAGTTAAAAACCCCTGCAAAATGAAACAGGAAGGGAAAAAAAAACCTTTAAAAACACAAATAAATAGGGGGCAATGAAGACAAGAAATATGCCCATTTAAAAATAACAAAGCTATTTTAACACATAATGGGCACTTAAGAAATAATTAGCGGAACTTGTTTAACAGTAATTCTCTTTAATTGTAGTACTCATAAATATACATTAATACAAGGCCTGCCATTATTTATTTTTTAGATGTCCTCTGTACTTTCTATTAAGTTGGTGAATACTGATATTATAAGTATAAGTATAACTTGATAGTTTTAAAATAACTTTTAAATAAATAATTTTCTTAATTGATCCCAATTTTTGTATAATCAGTACCAAACTCGATATTTAAGACTTTTATATATATATATATATATATATATATACATATATATATATACACATATTTATATATATATATATATATATATATATATAATTATTATTTATTAACGTCTACTTTTTGCTACTATAGCTAATTACGCCGGGTTAACTACAGGTTACCATAATTTTCTATCCAGGGTGGGACTAAGGATTTTATTTAATGAATTCGTTTCTAAATAAAATCATATTTCTTTCTTTATTAAGGCCAATGCTTTAACTCCATTGCTAACCTGAGCCCCTATAATGTATGCATGTATATATATATATATATATATATATATATATATATATATAAATGTAGGTATGTGTGTGTGTAATATATATGTATAATACTGAAATATTGCGAATAATATTATATTGTTTATGACTTATAAACATTGCGATATTTGAACAGAGATGGGTAATTTTTGTTTAAATTTTTATTATTTGGCAGAGATAAATGTCAAAACCTCATTATTTAAATTCATTAATTAGTCAGGCTTTGTCAGCTTGATGGCAGCGGTTGAATCATTTCCAAACAGATTTCCTCATCCCCAATTCCAGCCCCAGATTTATTTAATTATATTTAGTCATTTGAAATAAAATAGAACACTTGGGGTAGAACAATGATAATGAAGCTAAATAAATTGATTAAGAAAAAAGTTGAATACTCTTCAGTGATTGGGTTTATAAATCATAATGTTAAAATTGCATATCAAATAAATAATTGCCTTTGAAACATTTACCTGTTCAAATACCAGGTATCAGATAATTTCAAAAAACAAAGTTGATAAATAAAGTAAACGCGACAATATTTTCACAAAGGAAATGTATAAAAGCGAATTGCCGCTTCATCAGAAGAATAAAGCTGAAAGGCTTTGTTTATGTCGGAACCTTGATCTTACATATCTTGGTGATATGGAGTCTGGGCCAAAGCCGCTATCAGGGTCCAGGCGCCGGGGCCTAGATATCATTAGAAACTTACCATATTAATAGAACTGTATCTTTTACCAAAACCGCAAGTATCTAATCCGTTTCCCTTCTTTATCGTTATATAGAGACCAATTGTTCATGGCATCAATGTAGAAGCGAAGATGTGGGACGAGGAAAAATTTATTTTCCCCATAACTTTAGAGAGCACTAGCTAAGGTACCCGGCTTCGCTCGGGAAATGATTAGAGTCTGAATATCGAGGGTATTTTTATAGCAAGGCTTCAATGTGTACAATTATACTTCCCGTCTGGGCCTATTATTTTTCCATAAGGGCCAGGTAACCGTAGGGGACTTATAGAATAGAAATTTCAATTAAAAAGAGTAAAAGAAAATGACTTCCCAGACAATCCCTCTCTACTGATTGACACACCGTGAATAATTCAGTCATAAACACGGATAGCATTTACTATAATTAATAGTATCTATAATGCACATATTTTCAGTTAAACCCGCTCCGGACGCACATACTTCAGAAATAGTCGGTTGTAAGTAGACATCAAAATATAGGAGGAAATAAGCTACTATATACCAGAATTAAAGAGTTTGATTCCCTACAACTTCCACTATCACTCAATCAAAAATTGAATAATGAAAATGTTCATATAGTTTTCATTTCCATTGGAAATAAATAATGTTGTTTCCTAGTGAAAATAAATATTAAATGAGATGTGGGGGCGGGGGGTTCAGACGTTTATAACCTCACTAGTCCGAATTATACATAGAACAACCATATAAGTCTAAAAAACATAATATTATTACGCCTATATAAAATAGACATTAATTTTTACTAATACAGTTGGTTACTCCCGCTATAGTTTTAGCATATATCTCATTTAAACAACATGTGTGTGGGAAAAGACTAGAGGTTAGATTATTATTATTTTTTAACGTCCACGTTTTGCAACTTAGGCTAATTGGGACGGGCTATCTACAGGTTACCACCCTTTTCTAGCCAGGGTGGGATTTTAGAATCTTATTTAATGAATTTCGTCACTAAATAATTTCCTTTGCCCAGGCGAGAATCGAACTCGCCACTCTAGGTTTACCATGTGAGATAAAGGTCAACGCTTTAACTCACCTGAGGTTAGATTAAACTTGTAGTCCGTATACCCATACTGGCCAATGCCTATCATTAGTCCGCTTATTCAGGCTACGGGGGGATGGCACACTAACAACTCGGTCCTTCAGTGGAATTTTTTCCACTCGTGCCTTCATTGATGTGTATGAAACTTTCCCCATGTTTCCTTTATTGCTGTTTGGTCTGGTGCAAAGGCAACGGGATATCATCGCATGAGACACTCTTATTCACCTCTTCGTTCCCATGAAAATCAGGTTTACTCGTTCACAGGATCAACTCCTAGGTGCAGAATGGAGATACAACAGCCTTTAGGCGGTGCTTTCAAATTGACTGCAGTTGCAGTATTGTACTCTCGCACTGTCCAATGTATATCATTAGCCTGCACATCGTGGCTATGGAAGGATGGAGATATATAGGAAATTAGGCCTCGAAAGGAATGTGAAACCATTGAAAACTCTTAATATTGGTATTTAAGAATCGAATACAGGCACTAAACGTTCTCTTAAGTGATGTATGACAAGAGAACACGGCGAACCGGGAGGAATATGGTCTGAAGAAGAATCAACATATTCCACGTAAGCAAATTTCCAAGGAGATATAGTGCTGCTACCTGTGAGTGGATTGTAATTAAATAAAAAATTGTATACACCAAACAGGTGTGTAAACGTTTCTCCATAAAAAGTCTTGAAACCACATTATATAATCATCTACCGAACATTTTGTATAAAGGTTACTTATGACTAAAATATTACCAACACAAAACGACTGTACAGCAAACATATTAATAATTTATAAACTTTGAACGGGTTGTTTTATTCTAGGACTTGGAATAACACTTGCACTGTTGAATGCGTTTACTGGTGACTAATTTTCACAATGTATAAAGTCAGGCAAAACCGCTTGCTTTAAGGATACTTCCACGTGAATGTTAAACAAAAGGATTTGAAGCAACTGATTCTGTATTCATGAGTGCATAAGATGGCTTATTGTTGTTTTGAATGAAAACTGAGAAAGCAATAAATAGCTGATGGGGCATAAAAAGAGTAATAATTAAAGAATGGATAGCTGGCAAATATATTATGGGATGGTGTTTTATAAAATAAAAAAAAACGACGAAAATGAACAGAGTAAGCTGACTGACATTTAGTCATTGCGGAGGTGGACAGTGAGTCAATAACACACAATTCAGCAGATTTTTATGCTCCGTTGCCTGGGCTTAACGACCAACAGTGGCTTTATATTCATACATTCAACCAAGGACCAATCTCTGGCCGACAGAGGACTATATTTTTGTTGTTTCCTAACAAACAGATAGGAATATGTCCCGCCTCAAATGAAAATGGCTTCAGTCATTAATCTATTTTAGTGAGAGAGAGAGACAATGGTTGCTTGCTTTTGGCGAGAATACTAGTTTTTCCAATAGAGTTGTTAGGATCTCGCAAAAAGACTAGCGAAGGCGAATGGGAATGGTTTTGGTTCTTAAATGTAAGCAAGAACATTACATTAAGATGTTACATGTTATTTATTAGGGTCCACTTTGCGCTTCTAAGGCTAATTAGGACGGTTTATATACAAGTAACCACCCTTTTCTAGCCAGGGCGGGACTAGGGTTTTAATTAAAGAGTTCGTAACTAATTAAATTCATATAGCCCAGTTGGGAATGGAACTCGCCACTCGTGGTACCATATGAGAATAGGACCATCGCCTTAATGGCCAACCTGGGCTCTTAATGGATAACAAGATCCAATCATCATCATATTGATGTATCATCATCACCATTATCAATATGAGCATTAATATAGGCTGGGAATCTTTCAACAGTGGCCGAATGAAACAATAACATATGCAATGACCACCTGGGGAATAAAGAACTCGATCCTGTCTAAATGCAATGGAAATCTTAAGTCGCGAATATCTCTTAATCAAAAGAAGTAACGCAAAGAAGTACTTGTAAGAAGCACATTGGATTTCGTCAATGTTGTCAGTTTCACGAGGCACAATACCTACATGAGGATGTCTAACATCAGGTTGGAGGGGGGGGGGGCGGTTTACTTTAAACGTTCTGTCCTGCCTTCATGGATTCCTGGCCATTGCTTGTTACATGGAAATGATAAACCAGACAATGCAGTTAAAGCCGAGCATCACTTAAAATACATATGGTAACATTTACCAATCGTGATTTGATGGCAAATAAATTGTACAAAACTAATGAATATATATGATAAGAGATTATAATCAAAGACAATAATTTTCTTGTCATACCTCTCGGTGGAGACCGTCGTCATTGGCTGATGGTTGGGTACCGCTGGCAAGCGCTTTCGATGCGATGGCATCATCTTCAAGCCTGTTGATAGTGTACTGAGTTGGTTGTCCGTCAGTCAGTGGGTTTTATGCTCTGTTCACCGTATTAGTTGTTTACGTTTAGTCCAGATCTGTTTACTTGCCATTAAGATCTGTCACACGAGGGATGTTGATGTTCAGGTAAACCATCAGCCAATGACGACGGTCTCCACCGAGAGGTATGACAATAATATCATTTATATTGGCGGTTCTAACCCTTTATTTGAATTACCAATAATTTTCTCTTATTCCAATTTTGATGAAAATAGTAAATAGGAGTTGCAATCAGTTGGTACAAGTTATCACACCGTGGGAGTCCATAGTCAATCAAGGGCTGTTCAAATTATGATGATAGGTTATTAATAGAAATTCAATCCTCAAATAATTTGGTTGTTTATGTTTCTTTTCAATTTGTCACTCCTTTTGCGCTCATGTCAACAGAAATAGGTAAAAATAAATGCCAGAATTAAGCGTTAGGATACTTTTTTCTTCTTTCGAGATTGTTAATTCAGTTAGGACATTTAACACGAACACTCTGAAGCAATCTGTATAAAAGTGCAACGGTTGTCGGTATGTCTTTGTCTGGTTAATTCTTGTTTCTAAAATGGAACAAAGACTTGACAAAGCTTTGTCAATCAATTGTCTAAAGGCTAAGACGTGCTTATTGACAGTGTACTACGTACTTTTTTTACAAGAGTGGAGTATTATTATTTATTTGAGATGCCGCTACAATGGCGATTCATCTTTTAACATGTTTGAATATAATTTTACAAAATTAAATAAATATTAAAAATTTTACAAAGCTAAATTTCACAAATGTACAAAATAAATAGAGCCATGCCGCTACAATGGCGATTCATCTTTTAACATGTTAGAATATAATTTTACAGAATTAAATAAATATTAAAATTTTGACAAAGCTAAGTTTTAGAAATTTACAAAATAAATAGCATGGGCAAAACTAAATATAAATTGTTAGTATATTTACAATTTGAGGAAAAAACAAAAAACTAAAAGATAATCTATAAATATTTAAACTGGAAGGAGGCAAAACTTATATTCCACGTACAGTATATATATAACTTTTATAATGGTAAATAATAGCTATTATATTTCATCACAATATCTATTATTTAGCAATACTTAACACTTTTACCGAAACACCGGTCTGTGAGGCCGGTAGAGTTTTTTATATTTCATTTATTTGTAGACCTGATAGTATTGGCGGGCTCTCCATCTTATATTAGCTGTATGTCTTTCCTTCCTCTACACACAGAAAGTGTTTTGGGTTAGTTTGTCAACGCCATTCGACCTTGACTAGCTATTGCTCGTTTTGCTCTGGTCTCGTGTACCTCTTGTTTTGGGTAACAGCCTACGTATTGCTGGTCTAAGATACGGGCTAATTCGGTTTACGTATGTTGTGTACCTTTCATTATAGCTTGTAACACTGTTTGTTTGTATTCTTTTCGTGTGTGTTTTACATAGCATATGATTTGCTCTGGAGCCTTCCAAGAGCCATGGACCAATAAAACGCTCATCGTCACGATCTATATATCGTACGGATGAGTTATTCAATCAACAAATAAAAATAACGAATTTGTTGATGGGAATTACAATTAACCCTTCCAGGACTCTGCGACCGGATGATTCGCTTTACGTCACGGAATTCATGTTTCAGTAAGAGTGTTAAAAACATCACCTACAAATTGGCTACTGTCGGCTAGTAATTCGTTTATGAATTTTTGGGTCATGAGTAAGTTTTTACTTGCGTGCAGTCAGTTAGTATGTGTTTTACAGTCAGCGGACCTACTGCAGTAGCGACATATAGTTTCATCTCCCCTGCTCATTAGATATGAATGTGTTAGTCTAGTGTGTCCTGGGAGTGGAGTTCCGGGGGGACGTAGCTAGGACTTATTGAGTACTTACCATACTGAGAACCTGCGCCTGGGGAAGGTAACAGGTGGCGGTAGGCTGGAGGATAGCGGTGCTTCCTCTGCCCGCAGCTCGGCCAGCCTCGGGTTGGGCGGGCTCCTATCAGCCCTGCTCCGGAGGCTGTTCCATCGGCGAAGCCTCCTGTCCCGTGGCTCCATTGCATCTTAGCAGGCTAGCGCCATCTGTACCCACACACGTGTGAATACACAATACCAACAACTACAGCTCTCATCTCCAGGTCGACGCCATCTTCCTTCTCCAGTTCTTCATCGCTCCCATACACGAACAAACACACACATACAAACATCTCTAGAGGCTACCTGACTCAATTTACAGGAAGAAAAAATCTGATCACATCCTTCTACTTATCCGTATATATAAAAATGAATGTTTGTTTGTATGTCCTTTATAGAATCGTAAACGGCTGAACCGAATTTTAAGAAACTTGGTATGCATATTACTACAAAAACAGGTTAGGTTTCTGGCTACATAAATATTCTCTGAGACGAACAGGAGTGGGGTTAGAAGGGAGGCCTGAAATTAAAAATAGCGATATTTCGTCTCCTTTTGTTTTTTTCAGCAAATATACACATAACAAAAGTTGTTTATTTTGTTATTTAGAGTAACTTTTGTAAAATACCCTCTTGCCGTATACCGAAGAGCCGTATAAAAGAGTTATACGCTAAAAACAATACTGGGAGTCAACAATTTTATATGGCACAAAAGACTCAACCGGATTAAATGAAACTCCGTATCTGATTTGGCATTAACACCTCCCTGATTATAAGCTATATTAAAATTTCTAGGTACGAACAGGAGTGGGGAGTTATACGAGAGGTCTGGAATTAAAAATAGCGATCTTTCGTTTCCTATTGGTTTTTCAGCAATTATGCACATAACAAAAGTTGTTTATTTTGTTATTTAAAATAACGTTTGATATATGCACTTTTTCCGTAAAACGAAGTATAAATGAGGTATACACGAAAAACTATAGAAGGGGTCAACAATGTTATCGGTAGAGGAACTAATTAATGAGGAGGAATAAAAAGGCCTTGTTCTCCATAAGTATTTTTATATGCAAAGTGTACTTTCAGGGACAAAAACCTCTAAGAATCGAAACTGATTAATTAAAATTCACTAGATTAAAAAATACCTTACACTATATGACCTAGTCTAAGATTTATACACTGCCACGTAGGGTAACGAAGTATCAAATACTGGCGTGTTTGGAATTCTGTGCAAGTATTTGGCTTTGGGTTTCAAACTATACACTTTTGAATTATTATTTGTTGTGGCTCTTAATGTATTTAGGCTTTGGGTTCAATAGAAATCAATTGTTCTATAATAAAAAACTTCAAATTACAGCTGAAAAGCGAAAAATATTAAATAATATTCGTTGAAAAGATAGATAAATGATGGAACTGTTGATATACGGAAGTAAATGGAGTAGATTTTTGGATGCATATTTAAAGCAACTCTTTCCCCAGTTCATTTATTTTGCAAGGGAGAAACTAAATGTAATATTTATAGCGGAGAGTGAGAGAGAGAATGGGGGATATGAGATATTTATTGAAATATGGATATATACTAGGTCGAGCTGAAGTACCGACGAACTGGCTCGCTAAATAATTCATGGTTAGTTGACAACTCACGGAATCTACTGGTCACCGCCACGTGGATGGATATTCGCCTAAACTATATATTTCCTCACTCTCACTCTCTCTCTCTCTCTCTCTCTCTCTCTCTCTCTCTCTCTCTCTCGCACACACACACACACACACACACAAATTAGGTACACACGTGTGCCCACGTTATGATAATTGCAATTTCCGATAATATAATATTTTGAGCATACTAAGTGAACCACAGGTACATTTAACGTGGAAACCTATATCTGGAATCATTTAAGTCGGTAAGCCAAAGGAAAAACAGACCAAACCCACAATTTAAAAATAATAACATAGTAACCACGTACATTTTTAAAGAACATCTACAATCCGTGGCTAACTTTGGTAACAAGGCCCTTATACAATGTTGGACTTAAAAGTTTCCAAGTTACACACGTTTTGGACTCAGTTGTTGATTTGACCGTTGTAATTAATTTGTGTGAATGTTTGCCACAATATTGCATTAAAAAATATAATGTGGGGGCTCAGGATAGCCTTGCGAGTTAAAGCGTTGACCTTTTCTCACATGGCAAACCTAGAGTGGCGAATTCGATTCTCGCCTGGGTAAAGGAAATTATTTAGTGGCGAAAATCATTAAATAACATCCTAAAATCCCACCCTGGCTAGAAAAGGTTGGTAACCTGTAGATAACCCATCCCAATTAGCCTGAGTTTCAAAAAGTGGACTTTAATAAATAATAATAATAATAAAAAATATACAAACCACCGAAGCCAACATTGGAGAGACACCGGGTTTTTCGCTAGCTTGCTACATTGCTATGTAGTGTGCTAAGTTCTATTAATTATATTCCCTCAGAATGTATTTTTAAATATATTTAATGTAGAACATACTGTTTCTTAATAATAAGTAAACGAAAGTTAAATAACTATGTGGAGTTGTGATGGGCGGAGGCGAGACCACACCTAAATCCACCCACGACTTTATCTTCAAACGGTTATATCTTGGACTGTGCAGTACTGTGCTACAACCTTCTGCCATTCTCTAAGATGGCTATCCATGACAGAACTCCATGATACTTCCATCAGATATAGGAAGAACGAGGAACATATAAAGCATATTGCAACATATGATTAGCTAATCTATCTCAAATATAGGCAAAGGATCCTAAGTTTAAACCCAACTTAATTAAAGATTTCTCACAAATAAAGCAAAGTTTCACCAGACACTAGTAAAAACAATTAATAACAACAGATTTGAGATTAAGTGCATTAAGAGTGGTTCCCAAAAAGATCAGTCCGAATCTTTATACAAAAAATATAGAAGTAATTTTAATTCACCGAAAATATTTCAAGAGGAACACAATGACTGGAAGAACTTATTAGTTAGTACTTTTTTGTTGATTTGAAGACTTTAATCTTTTTTTAATCATTGTTGATTAATTAGAACTTAAGAATTGAATTTCTAATTGCATTCGATAGTAATGTTTATTGTTATCTGCGTGTCATACTCCAAAGTGGAATGGGGATTACTACATTATTGAAATAATTATCATCTATACATAATATCAGTAGGTATAAAAATCGAAGATGAGATCAGTAAATCTGAAATCCAGGTGACGAGTATGCCAGGGATGTAATTCTGTATTATTAACCCAATTAATACTGATTAGAAAGTACTCTCATTGAAAATACCTTAAATGATAACATTAATGTGCGGTAAATGACCTGAAATGATCCTTTTTTTTATTTGGAGTTGTGTATGAATCCAGGACTGGGAGAAATTCTTTAATACAGGGGTAAAAAAAACTATTTTTTTTGCAGTTGAAAAGTAAAATATATACCAAAAGAAAATCCGCCCACGATCTACATAAAATTAAAATAATTCAAACACAAGTTCCTTTTCTGTTTAATATTTTTCAAATTTGAAGTAATATTTTGTAAGGGCACGTTGAAATTCAGAATCAATTTATATAATTGTTGTAGATCAGATGTGTTGTAGGTTGATAGATGTATGGGAACATGATGTTAATATAAAGTTTGTAGTTAAAAGTAGAAAGTGTCTATTCTATTACAATTAAGTTATTTTTAAGCATAACAGTGGTGACGAGGATGGGATAGATATTTCTCACTGTATGGAGGTAGATAAATATTTTATATAAAATATATGTATTTCATAAAACATTTCGACTGCAGCCCACACCATTTGTTCAGGCCTGACATAAGAAATGATTCCCAAGAGGGGTAATATCACCCTCCAGAGACCAGCGGGAAGATAAAGGGGAGATAATACGACCAGGCTCAATTAGAGGATGCACCCTCCCAAGATATAAGGGAAGGGTCAAGACATATATGTCTTCACGGGTAAGATATGGATTTATCCTTATTTCTTATGTGTGTGTGTGTGTGTGTGTGTGTGTGAGAGAGAGAGGGAGAGAGAGAGAGAGAGAGAGAGAGAGAGAGAGAGAGAGAGAGAGAGAGAGAGAGAGAGAGAGAGAGAGAGAGAGAGAGAGAGAGAGAGGGAGAGAGAGAGGGAGAGAGAGAGAGAGAGGGAGAGAGAGAGAGAGAGTGAGAGAGAGAGAGAGAGAGAGAGAGAGAGAGAGAGAGAGAGAGAGAGAGAGAGAGAGAGAGAGAGAGAGAGAGGGAGAGACAGGGAGAGAGAGAGAGGGGGAGAGAGAGAGAGAGAGAGAGAGAGAGAGAGAGAGAGAGAGAGAGAGAGAGAGAGAGAGAGAGAGAGAGACAGAGAGAGAGAGAGAGAGAGAGAGAGAGAGAGAGAGAGAGAGAGAGAGAGAGAGAGAGAGAGAGAGAGAGAGAGAGAGAGAGAGAGAGACAGACAGAGAGAGACAGACAGACAGACAGGCAAGCAGAGCCAAGGATTTATTTGCAGACCAATTGTATTTTTGAAATTATAACATGCTAACACGACATCAAAATAACGAAATCGACCTCTCATGACTACGGACGATAGAAAGATTTACAAGAAGAGCACAAGATATTTTTTAGTACAAAAAATCTGATGTTGATATCTATTTCGATGAATTATAATTTATCTGGAAAAGGCCGGTGTGGATCAAAACACTTCCAACAGTCCAAGCAACAAGTACTTAGCAAAAGCCAGTGAGCAAAGTTCCCTTATCTCTTATAACTCGAACTCTTCAAATCGGACCAACGTCAGACTTTTCGAAGTATTTTCGACTTCAAGAACACCACTCAATTTTCAAAAGAAAACCCTTTTTATTCGTTCCAAGCGACCGGTTTCCAAAGATCATACATTGCATTTTAATGGGAATAGCAATTTGAAAAGAGTAGCTTCCAGAGATATGAAATAGGTTCCAACTATAAGATGAAGCATTGATTGAAGAAATATTGGTGATTTATCAGAAACAAATATTTGTAGTTTTGGATATATAAATTGTTGTTTATCAGTATGACTGCAAAATGGGTGAGAATAAATAACCATGGCACTAAATCAACAATTGCTGAATTTATGGGGAAAAGGTATATTTATTTTTTCATATACTCCAATAACAGAAGGAAGTGGACAGTGGCTATCCACGTCATAATGCAGTATATTTTTTTTTAAACAGCTCTTTAACAACTTTTCCCGGAGCTCAGAAAGCGATATAATTTGAAATACTCAGTTCAATGTTCAATTCCCCTATCGAAGGAGCTAACTAAAAGTGAACAGGCTTCAAAAAAAGATAATAAATAAAAGGTATTCAAAATGTAAGGCACATGAAAAGGATTGTGCAGGTTGGATAAAACTAATACATTTATTTTTTTACAATTTGTCAATCAGGAACTCTATTGAATTATTGGCCGGAACGAATGAATAATCTAGTTTATCAGGAGGCAGCTTTGTTCTGCTCAATCTGGCCTGACAGGTGGCAACTGCCATGATAATGTCCTATTATCATTTCCGATAGATAACCATGACTTCCTATCAATGCCTCGGATTCAGAAAGACTATTACATTCGTAACAACCAACATAATTCTCTCTAAAGCCAATGACAGACAGATGTTTGCACTAGAAAAGATTATCTAATTAATGACGAAATGACAATAGCAAATTAAAAAAAGTTTAGTGTCGGGGATACGTTTTTGTCTGCTACTTCGAAACTGGGGTTTTAATTTTTTGTTTGACATCCCACCAATGTCAAATAAAAATATGTGAACCAGTTTTCTTTTAAAACACTACTATAGAACACTATACCTTACCCATGCTATAATAAAAAGTACTTTTTTAATATATATATACTAGTGAACACAATGCGGCGTAAAGAACACACTTCGATTTTAAGATGATGGGGTTAAGTCCAAACTGGTTTAAGTTTACTCAAGCATAATCATGTTTAATTAGGCATAAAAACTTGTTTCATCCTCGAAATCTCTCCAGACCCAGAGAAGGCTCTTCTGTTGGTTATAGTAGAGTGAATTTTCACAGACAATATGTAAACAAAATCCCAAGGAGGGGGGGAGGGGCTTAAATCATTCAGCAAGTAAAATTCAATTTGATGTCCAAGGTTGAAGAAATCATGTGGTTTAGAGATTTATGGCTTAATGAATTTGATTGCGATACAGTGAAGCAAATTTATTATGGTTAATTTAAGGCGTTGGACTAACCTAGATTCCTGAATCGGATTCCCACCAGGGCTATAGGAATGTATTTAGTGACTCAATAAATAGAATCTTTAGTCCACCCCTTTCTAAAAATGGTGATTACCTGTAGTTCTGATTAGCAGTAGTTGCATATTATCTTAGAATTGGGGGCTCAGGTTAGACATGTGAGTTAAAGCGTTGACTTTAATCTCACATGGTAAGCCTAGAGTGGCGAGTTCGATTTTTGCATGGGCAAAGGAAATTGTTTAGTAACGGAATTCATTAAATAACATCCTTATTATTTATTAAGCGGACTTTAATAAATAATAATAATAATATCTTAGAACTTTAGTGGGTTAATGGATTTATGAATTTAATAACCACCTGGTTAAACAGGATTATTTTTTTTATTTTTTATAAATTGTATCTAATTAATATAAACAGCATACAAGGAGTTAATAAACAAAAAAAAATACACATTCTGTAAATAAGTTTATATTAGGAACGAAACTATTTACTATTCACGAGCATATTCACACCGAGATCCGTTTACCCTAAATATATTCTTTACCCTTTCTTGGAGAGTTATTCAACATAAAAGTTAGAAATTACATTCTCATTTTGGTAAATGTCCCCCATTTAGACAACTATTGCAGGCTACTGAGGGATGGAACTGTAATAATTATTATGAATAAGTTTCATGGCTTTATGAGGTGACAAGCGGAAACAGCTCGATACTCTTGTCTTCCATGGTAAGATTCCGTCAAAAAAACCGAGAGTTCCAGTCTTCAAAAATACCTACAACGTAAAAAGTTCAAAGACTCACCTCTCAAAGAAAGGAGAAGCATTGCTCAAAATACTAAAAACAAGGCATTAAATGAATATGACAAATATCAAACGCCCTAGAAATGTATATATGAAAAGTTTGATCTATGAGTGTGTGAGAAAGTGAGTCGAGAAATGTCAATTTTATATATGCAAGACCTTTTAGAGATAAGTTTCATTCAAATGTTGAAGTTTCTACTTTTTCCCATTCTAGAATGGCAGCAAAAAATTTGAAATAAGAAAGAGAAATCGTCCCTGAGTGCGATAAATAACTTTCTCGGTAATGATAATGTAAACTGATGGAATTCAACCTTGAAAACCCAAGGTAGATAACAGCTGTTATCAGACATCGGTGTTGCCCGGAGAAGTTGTTTGATAACTCATCATATTCAATACAATTCTGCCAAGTAACCATGAACCATATTACATCATTTCTGTTTCTACAAAAAAGTATAAAAGGCTGGTTTATTGCTTCACCATTTTCTAGTATTTAATATGTAGTTTAACACAATACATCAAGAACGTAACGAGGATCAACTAATAAAAACGCAATGAAAGAAAAAAAAACGTATCATTAAACTGTCCAAATCAATATGACAAAGAATAAAATGTCAGTACAATAAGAATTTTTCAATTATGCGCAATACCTTGTCCCAGAAAATCTTTGTAATTTCGGAATTTTCAACTAACCCATGCATTGTTACGCCAAAAATGTTTTTGTTGAAAGGCATTAATTAATATTTTAAAGGAATAGTAAAATTTAGACTAAATTCCAATTGGAAAAAACCTCCAACCCCATAAATCGGATCGAAAAGTATTTATGAATGTAATTTTGTATATGTTTTTTTTAAGAAACTAAAATATATATGCAACATGCAATACACACACCTACACAACTATTTATACATACGTGTGCATGTATGAATATACCTCTGATGGGAACAACTAATTTATAATTTTATATTCCCAACCGAATAAATGAACTCAAATAAAATTTCGATAATTTGAATCTTAACATCAGTTGCATTAGAATGCAATAAATCAGAAAGATTTGAATAAATTACTTTTTCGAATAATTAGAAAATGTATTTATAAATTGTAGCTCTTGAGTTAAGGAAATTTTGAAAATAACTAGTCTTACACAATTGTCTTGACTAAAGGTTTGTTAATTAAAGTAAGTGTTCGAAGGCTTTTAGACTCGAAATTTTGTGTCGAACGTTGCAGAACACCAAATGAGAAATTGCTGAATATTAAAACTGTTTTACTAATAACACAGAGAAGGTTGTAATGCAAACTAAACAGTTGCAAATAATTCATCAGAAGAAAGAAAACATCTGTTGTAAAATACACACAGGTGGAATAACAGACTATTATATAACCTTTAACATTTCCCTACAGTCTGTGTTATCACAGTAAAACCCGATTAGTGTAACACCCACGCTAGCCGCAAGGTATTCCAAGCAGCCCAAGTAATTTACTCAGAAGACTCGACTTAAACTTTAATTATCCAAGTTGTTATCGACACACGGATACAAAATAGCTGAGTAATAATGTAAGACTATTTGTTAATGACTGAGTTAAGGTTTATTAAGGTCAGTTCTGCGAAAGCCTAATCGATCTTTCTTTCAGGACCTATCTTAATTATAACGTGTCAGAAGGGTCAAAACCTAGAAACCTTTGTAACCTTATAATTACAACACTTCAAATAAAAGCTGTACAGTATTAAGTGCGAATGCACTCAAGGAGGAAGATCCGTTTTTCCGTCTATCTTCCATGCCAAAGAGATATTTAACTTTAAGAAAAAGATATATCAAATTTCATTTCACAAATTCTATGAAATCAAGGGAGAAAAGAACAAGAAAAGCGAGAAATGACACACAGTTCGTGTTGACATAGTTTTAGTACTACTAAGTACTTTTATAAGTACTTTTTCATTTCCGCATCATCGATTTGTAGATTTGAAAAGAATTATCCGTTTTAGCCCTAACCTGGACCAAATTCGCCTACAATTTTGTAAGTAAAAAATATCTCATATAATAACTGTCGCTTGAAAACAATATTTGATGTTTAAGCTTGGAATGGTGTGGTATATTACATAACCGAGTATTGTTTATGTGCAGAAGTGGAGGTTTGTTCAAGGCTGAAAAGTGAAAAATGCAAATATCTCGGTTAATATTCAAGATAGGGAATACGTGTATATAACAATGTTTATAGTACATTTAATTTGCTATAAGATTGATTCAATACATTTTTTTGATCCGACGCATAGTAACGGAATATTTCATTCATTTTAAAATATTTAAAAAAAATTTATATTTTGAATATTCATTTTGTGAGTCTCTCCCTTTGATCAAAATCGACTAAGGGGAAGAGGTAGTTAGTGAAATAATAACTGAAGACAAATTTACATATTTATTAGAGATAAAAAAGATTTGTGTGGGACACTTTTTGTGTGTTAAAAAAAGATCAATGAATACGGTTCAATAACAATTTTTGTGAAATATTTACATAAAATGCATCTTATAATATTAAAAAAAAATAGTAAAAATATTGAATGATTGTTAGCAATAATTTCATTCCTGAATAAAGATAACATTAATTGGGAAAATTAGCTTTGGTTCACGTTGCGAATTAGTTATCAGAGGTGATTTTAGAAAAAAACTTCTATTCTAGAAACTCACTAATGAAATTTGGATCAGGAGAAAATATATATATAAATAAATAAATAAATATATATATATATATATATATATATATATATATATATATATATGCGAACAAGTACGAATAAGAGTTTGAGATGATTTGAATGTTGGGAGTATAGAAATAGATGCCACTTCCAGCTTGACCCAATTCAAAATAAAATAATTATGGCATAGAAGCGGTCAGTGAACAATGGCGTTGAACTGATGCAGTTCGTACGAATAGGAGACCGAATCGTTCAGATGTCATTACGATTCAGTTCTCATGAAATATGTATGCCGAGCAAGCTTTTAGTAAGTCAATTACATTCGGACGACGTAAGCAAACCTTTCCTGTTTTTCTACAAGCGAAGAACACAGACCTGCTTTACTTGAATAAAACTTTCTTTGTACTATGGATAAGTGAAATGCACGCTGAAGAGAAATTTTTGTGCACCTGTGTTAATTTGCTGGTTAACAAATAAAACATTCCAATCTTTTCCCCTTACATAATGCATTATCAGGTGAAGGTTATTTTAGAGAAAACTCTTCAGTAGATATTTTAGAAACCAAAGAAATATTCGTCAATAAAGATACAAGCAAATGAGCCGATTCGTCAGTCAGAGTTTTTAACTGTACTTCTACTTATTAGAAGATATTCCTTAATAATAAATCACCTAATTCTACTCGGATGCAGATGATCAGAACTATTGTTTGTAGTTACCGATTGCTAGGAGCAAATATAGGAGCAGTGAAGGTTTAGAAAGTTGGTAAAATGTAAAGATTTCCCTTAACATGCAAACTTGTAGATAGAGTAATGCCCTATTAGTCCACAGTTTTTTTTGGCTTAAATTGTGAGTATTTTTGCGTTATCAGATTTCAGTATATCTCACCTACTCTTATTATTGTGGGAAATCAGCTATTGAGGTCTTACTCATGACGCAATTTGACAAAAATTTCTTCAAATGTCCATTGATCCTAACCAGGAGTTGACAAAAATGAGGTCCGTTCAAAATTATATATATATATATATATATATATATATATATATATATATATATATATATATATATATATATATATTTGTCTGTTAACGCTCTTGCGTTCGCAAATTTTTCTTTAATCGTCACCAAACACGATATTTAATCGTTTTATGTAAAAAGAAAGATCAAGTTCGTTAATGGCTGAAATCGGACCAGTGGGAGTGGGTGTTAAGAGGGGTATTTTCGAAAAATCAATATATTTCCGTTTCTATACGTCGGATAGAAAACTTGTATAGAACCAATCTTATTGGAAATTCTATAAATCTACTATAAATATTGTATGATGCATTTATTCTGTATCTAGAATATTAACAAAGAAAGTTTCATTTTTGTTAAGTGTTTGTGGATAACGGACAAGATGAGATCGGCTGATGTCGGCTCTAGTCAAGAACTTTCGCCGTAAGCTAGTTCGGCTCTCGTGAAATTGGATTAGAGACTCATTACGACTACAGTTACTAGTATGCAGATTTCTGTATTGTAAAACTTCATGTGGGAAATCTGCTTAGATTACGCAGCCCCTGCTTGACAGACTTTTTTCACTTGAGAAAATTTTTTCATATTCATCTGATGGCGTGCTTAAATTTGGTGTCTTCTTTATAGGCTACTATATTGAAACAATAAATAGAGGATAACAGTACCACTTGGCGCAGGCTTAATTATTATTATTATTTATTGACGTCCACTTTTTGCAACTCAGGCTAATTGGGACGGGTTATCTACAGGTTACCACCCTTTTCTAGCCAGGGTGGGATTTAGGATGTTAATTAATGAATTTCGTCACTAAATAATTTCCTTTGCCCAGGCAAGAATCGAACTCGCCACTCTAGGTTTACCATGTGAGATTAAGGTCAACACTTTTAACTCACATGGCTAACCTGAGCCCCCATTAAAAATGTCAACTTTCCAATAGTTTTAATACTGCTGTTTTATTTGACGGATATAATATCATTGGTGAAATGTAAATTAAGAGCCGGAAGAGAAGGACGGCTAGTACCAAAATGAGAAATGATAGTGGATATCCAAGTCCAAGGTTTATCTTCATTATGTTGGGGTAAGCAGGAGGTGTCAAACTCTCGTGATTTATGTTGAAGGCTGTGTTCTCGTCATCAGTCATCCGCCCCCACACCCCCCGATTAATGGCATCAGCTAATCACCCCTACCAGCTAGGCTTTTACCCATTTTTCCAACCCTCTGTCTTTCTTATACTCCCCAACAGCTGCGGCCTACTCGCCAGATATTCAATAATGAGCCATGATTAATTAAAGATCTGTATTGTTAGTTATTATTATTAACTAATCAATCAAGCTGTCAATCTGTGTGGATCCTACTAAACATTTTAGTCCCTGAAGAGATGCCAAAAAAAAAAAAAAATCACTAAAAGTATATCGCTGCTAAAAAGATTCCAAAAGAGGCAGGCGGTATTTTCATTCACAATGTTTTAAATTGGCCATAGCCAAAGAAGAGCTCATTTAATTTATTTTAATAGTCATGGGTAATCATGGTTGAAATAATCGTCAGTTCCTCCATTTGAATTTTCGTGCACTGCTGATGGAGTTTGGGCCTTTAAATTATTATGCCATATAAAACGAGCCATCCATATTATAGACAATCAATATTATTGTAACTACAGGCTACATATAATGGAGGTTTTGATTTCTATAGAAACGAACAAGTGATGGAAACGGGGCATAAAGGCTTGGAGCAGGTTTCCTTTGCATTCTGCATAAGACTTCCCAACAATATGAATCAAAACAATTTTAATAGTGCCCACCATTTGTAGCCCATAGCAAAAGCTGACTAATAATAATGTGTTACAATAAGAAGACAGTGTGAATAGGGAAAGTGTAACTTTAATGTTTTAAATATATTATTATTATTTATTAACGTCCACTATTTGCTACTATGGCTAATCAGGACGGGTTATCTACAAGTTACCACCCTTTTCTAGCCAGGGTGGGACTAAAGATTTTATTTAATGAGTTCGACACTAAATAAATTCCTACTTGCCCATGCGGGAATCGAACTCGCCACTCTAAGGTTTGCCAAGAGAGATAAGTGCCAACGCTTTAACTCACATGGCTAACCTGAGCCCCGCTTTAAATATACTCAAAAAAAAAATGTAAGTTGTAAATAGAAGTAAGATTTTAATTTAGTATTTTTGCAGGAGTAACGTAAGCAATTCTCCATCTACTAATTTGGGTTTAAGAACTAGATCTCTGAGATTACTAAATCTTTCACATAACGTTGAAGATATCCTATTATGTTTCCACGAATTTTTCCATCAGATTAGAAGATGGAAAAATTCGTGGAAACTCCGAAGTTCGCTATGACACAATAAATAGTTTTATACAAAACAAATAGTAGTTTGAATTCTAAGATGGCTCAGCCACAAATATGCAAGGGATTGGAGAGACAAGGCCACATAAGCTGGGTGAGGCATGATTACGTTAATACTAGGAATTACGCAGTTCTAAGATAGTCATTTAAATATACCACAAGCTACTACATTTATAACAATAATATATACATAATTCATTCGATCAAAACTATCATTTTCCATCCTAGACCACCTATTTTCAATACAGAAGTAACAATTATTAGAGGTAACACGAAGTCAAAACTCCTACGCAAATATAATTTATCAGTATTTAAAAATATGTATCGACTATTTTTTTTTTTTTTCAAAATCATAATAACAAATACAATGTTTCAAATGTAATAATTTAAAAAAAAATGTTTATTCATTATCAATGTTCTAAGCAGACACATAATAATGGTTATAGAGACTTCAAACCTTTGACATGTTTATCCCATCTCTTGAGTATGCTAATTAGTTTAGAAGGAAAATAAAAAATACAACAGAATAATGAGCCAAACAATTTATCTCCGACAGGATTTTATGTTGGAAGACCGATATGTTTTTCAAGTGGTGGAAATCCTCTTCAAAAATACAGTTTATTTGTAACTGAGTTGATAAATTCTTAATTCATAACGTTTTCCTTATTCGCTCATTAAAACCAATTAATTTAAGCACGTTTATATAGATTCATTTTTTTTTTTTTTAAATCTGCGGCTGGAAGATACAATCCAAACCAAACATAAGTGCGAATAGTAAAACCCACTAATAACTTGAAAATGTCAACAAATCAAGTTTAAAGGAAAACTAACTTTTCTTCATAAATATCCCGATTTTTGAACACTTCCACTAGCAAGAACTGAAACTTAAATTATAAATATACATTTATATTTATATAAAAAAAAAAAAAGGAGAAAATTCATCGTAAGAAAAGATATCCTCCTTAGATAAGGAAGAGTAGATTTTTAGGAATATTGATGTAGTCTTTGAGAATAAAAAGTATTCCTTGGAAAGTTTTTCTATCTAACTTTTTCATAAGTTCATTTCTTCTTTAGTAATCGTATTTCTCAAAAAAATGGAATAACTATGCGCACCCCCAAATGAATTATTTTCAAGCTGGAAAAGCACGATATACACGATATTAATTACAGGTATATTTTACACAAACACTACTTACTCAGTTTGAGAAGGATATTAAATTAATAGGCTTTGTTTTGGTCATAGTTGGAATTTTAGCAGTAATTGAGGTTGTATTCTTAACTCGATTTTCATACAATTTGTTCAAATGACCAACGATCATACTCAAGAGATGACCAAAATGAGGTTATTTCACATTTTGTTATATATAACAGATACATAACTAACCAAGTCAATGACAATCTGAGAAAAGACAAATTTGATATGACCAACTGCATGAAGAAAGAGATTTTCTTTTAAATTGTTTTTCGACATACGTGTAATTTCCATTATCTCGAGAGAAAATCTTTATTATCATGAAATATGAAAACTTTTTTGTATAACATCCCAAGAAGGACCAAGGCCTTTAGATATGGTATTTCAGACCAAATGCCTAGTTACTATTAGTACCCACAAATCTACTTCTAATTATTCAAGTTTGTACTCATGAGCGTCACATTGATGAGTGGTCAGTAATTTACAGTGATATCCCTTGGGTGACCGTCACCGACTATTTTCTAATTGCAGTATTACTGCATGCTTGAGAAACATAATGGGGTACGTCCCTAAAAGAAAATACGGGTAGATACATATAACATAATAATACGTTCTTGTTTAGTTTATTATTACTATTTATTGAAGTCGACTTTTTGCTACTATGGCTGATTGGGACATGTTATCTACAGGTTACCAACCTTTTCTAGCCAGGATGGGACAAGGAATGTTATTTAATGAGTTTGTCGCTAAATAAATTCCTATTGCCCTGGCGGGAACTCAACCCCCAAAGTTGACCATGTGAGATTAAGGCCAACGCTTTAACTCACAACATGGCTAACCTGAGCCCCCTCTTGTTTACTATAAAATAATTAGCATGTAGACTATTAAAAGTGGCCAACCATTATAATATTATAATATATTATATTATAAAGTTACTCAACAGGTTCACTGATTTACCTATAGTGTTGAACTCACAACCTTTATCATTGAAGAAGTAGTCATTTTTGTTAACACTACTAAGTTTCTTAACCGTTCATATATTTGCCTCTGAAAAATTTTCTAGCTATGAAATGCCCTGTGGTAACAAATATGGTATTCATTTATTTAGTCCATGGGGTTCTAGTGTTCATAATGAAGAAACCTGTCTTGATAACGTGTTCCAATTTACATTATTTGCATAAGCTAAATGTAAAACCCCATGCAAACATAATTCGTCAGAATCACAATTTCGGCGGCTTTTCATTTTACATTCATGAGAAAATCGCGATAAAAATAATGACTTATATACGCAACTCCGTATCAGCCTTTGAGTGTGTATACACATATATATCAGACTGTAAGTGCAGCACGTATATCGCCGTAGTACAGGGCGTTCAGAAAGCGTGACACGAAGCAGCTATAAAGTCGGTCAGGGCTACTACAGGAAGCGCATCTACCCCGAATAAATACCCCCCCCCCTTGGGTTTTATTTATTGTAAGGGGTGGAGCGTGTGATTTGTTCCCCCACTCTACGGTAGGCACTTCCGGTGAAAAATTCCACCCGAACAGGAAGTACATTCCCATTCCCTCGAATTATGTGTTCTTCTCAGTTATTCTTTTTACACGCAATGCGCTCGCATCCAGAATTCAGCTTCTACGTCCCCGAATTCTCGTTGTTTTTTTTTTTTGGCTACAGAGTAAAATGTTAAAGAAAAAAAAATCATAAATAAGGTATTAGGGCATTGGCCGTGCCATCATATTTCTGGCAAATTTCCCTAAAAGAAAATTAGCCTACTATTCAGAATGCACATATGAAGCGATTTTCGAAATATTTCTTCAAATTGATCCTATCCACTTGATGAAGAAAATGTGGTCCGTTCAAAATTACATATACATCGTACTTGTCTTTTACCGCTCTAGTATTGCTATTTTCGTTGCAAAAACATCGAAATATAAGCTCATGTATAATAGCTAAATACCAAGTTCGTTAAGGGCTAAATTCGACAGGAGAGAAAGAACACCGAAAATTCAAATCTCCGTTATTATATGTTGGATTGAAAAATAATATGTATAATCTTGTTGTTAATTTAAGTTTATATCAATATTGTTCTATGCACTTTTGCTCAATCTTGAATATTAACCGAATTTTTGCATTTTTAAAATTTCAGCCTTCAGTAAATCCCCACTTTTAGTCAATAAGCGAATACAAGAAACGTTGATACCAATATTAATTAATTTATTAAACACACAACATTGTTTTCAACAGATCTTTACTTGACTTATCAAAAATGTTGTGCGATGACGTCATTAAGATACACAGGAAATAAAAACTGAATACTCAACCAATCTTGTTAAAATATTAGTGCTCTATAGTTCGTGCTCCATACATTTTCTCATAGCTTAATTATTAAGCGTGTTAATTGAACTCTCCTGCTTTCGGCCGTCAATATATCCCCTCTTCTACTTCGAAAAAGAAAGTTTTTGGCGAGAAGAAATTCATAATGTGTCTGTCACACTATCATATCTGCAGCCCCTGGGTAACGAACTTTTATTTTCATTTAAGAATAGATCTTAATAACAAGAAGTCTTCCCAACAATTTCTTTATTAAAGCACAATGCCTTTCGGCACTAATGTGTCATCATCACGTGCTAACAACAGAACAAAAAGAGAAATATGTTTTGAGGCCATGTGATGTATCAAAAAACTTACGTTTGAAATGTTTCAACCCAATAAAACCTAAATAAAATGACTAAAATCATTCATACACATTGTCTTCGCTTAAAAACGTCAAACGACTCCCACTTCCAGCAAAATACGAATTGTTATAACATGTATAGATTCCATGGAAAAGAAGCGAGGAAAAATTGGATATATATTGGATATTGAGTTAAGTAAACATTCATTACGTAATAAGAACGCCCATTCCAGATGATTATGTAAATTTGAAGAGGCTTCATTATTTTTTGTCATCTACTGGATAGCATCCAGTGACAATATCAGAGATATTTGAAAATCTCTTCCTGAGAATGACCTTAATTTTTCCTTGATGAAAATCTGTTAACATTTATTAAAAAAAGATAAGTGAAAACATGAAGACTTTCGATATTTTTCTTTCAATTTACTGCCACCCGAGCTGGCTAGAGTCGCAGCGTCATTTTCCTTCATTGCACCTCCTGGTTTCTTCAGAGCGGGGCTTGATGACGGCTGTGACAGTAATGCAGCTATCATCATTACTGGAGGATTCCAACAACCAGACCTGGCTGAAAAACCCCACCAGGAACCACCAGACCAGCAAAAGGTCACCAAGGAAAAACTACTATATGTAACATCCCGGTTTCTTCGGCTCCCGGTTTAATAATATTTTTGAAAAACGGGTTATTTTTCAGTTTTGGAGAACAATGTTATTTTTTTCTAGAAATCTGCTAGAAATTAATTAACTAAATAAGGTAATGTATTATATGTTAAAATCATGATGACATTTGGTATGCGCAACAGTTCCTTCAGATTATATACAAAGTAACAATTAGGCATAAACATAAAACTGGAGCCCCTAATGTTAAAAATATCCGGTATCCAATAACTTAATTTAATATATACAACACGGATAGTAATCATTTAAAAACTACGACCTACAAACACGGGAAGAGTAAAAATTGGAGTGTAGAGTATTTGGAACGAATGTATTTGAAAGGATGTGGAAGGAAGACGGTTCATTGGCCCACGCAATGGGCCGTATAGTTCGGACTGCCGATGGGAAAAGATAACACGAATCTCCGCCTCAACCCCTATATATATATATATATATATATATATATATATATATATATATATATATATATACACACACTTACAAACGTGAGTACTATTCTTTTAATTGAAAACGCAATGGAAAGAGATGTGACTAATGAAAACTGTTCTAATAGTCGAAGGTCTGCTTCCATGAATTAATAAATTAAGAGGAAATTCACGAATTATTATTATTATTATGTATTGACGAATACAAAGTACATAATGCTCCACACATTTTCAACTGCACTAAATCCACGCGAAAACTGTGGGATTTGTTTTGGAACCAGAAATGTTCATTTTCAATTTAGTCATGGAGAAAACTACTACATATGTTCATGGAGAAAACTGTCGCACTGTGTAAAAGCATAGTTTAAAACAAATCTAATTAAGGTCATTTTGGAGAAATATTTTCGAGATATACTCCAAACATCTGGTAACACAAACATCTTCCAGTACTTTTTAGCAGATTTCCCTTAAGGGAAATCAACTATTGAGGTCGTACTCATGACACGAGTTTTGAAAAATTTCCTCAAATGTCCATCGATCCTCCCCAGGAGATGAAAATGAGGTCCTTACCACTCATGCTGTCACAAGTTTTGTTGAATCGTCACCAAATTTGAAAATTAAAGATCTAGTTCGTTTATGGTTGAAATCGGGCCACCACGGGAGAGGGATTTTGAAAATTCCAAAATATTTCCGATATTAAACGAAGGATAGAAATATTGAATAGAACCAATCTTATTGTAAATTGAATGTCTTTCTGCTGTTGTATACATTTTTTTCCTATCTTGTATAGGTGCATTTTTTACTTTTTTATCATTCTAGGGGGAGACTGTAGAATAGTTGTGTAGTAAAATAGACTCTCATGAATGCTAAATATTTCCTGGCACATGAATGTGTTGTGAAAAGTAGAAGGTAAGCGAAAGTTGTAAGTTTTTTTGGTCGCTTGCGATATGGATGGGCACTCTTTGAAGATTAGTGAAAGTGGTGCAAGATATCAGATGTGGTCAATTTTCTAGGTACAATATTATATGAAACTTTAGCACAGCAACAATGTTTGAATTAAATTACAGGCTGTGGGAATAGGTCAAAATTCCACAATGATGACTTGTTATAGGAACAAAGCGTTTTCGAAGCAGCGGCCTGACGCTTCATTGTCTGTGTCCTGGATCATATCTCGGAGGTCCTTATGACTAGCGTCAAATAATCTGGTGGTAGTAGTTTATCCCACCTGCAAATTTAGTTTACTTCCACCTGCCAGAAAACAACTTTGAGTGGTGATCTTGAATCAACTTGAACGGGAGGCGTTGTTTCAAATATGAGTTAATAAAGGACTAAGGGATTTTGCTTATTTACTGCACAATACCCGTTATGTGTCTCTGATGAACGTCATAGGACAGCGATTGAAACAACACGAGTGGAGAGGTGATTTTCCTTCGTGGCCCATGTGCGACAACATTAATAGGGGCAGCACAATATACTTAACTAGGTATTATATATATGAGAGGTCCTGCTGTTTACATGGGCTGCCTCCTGTCTAATGGCCGCCAGGGCTCCGGCTTATTTTTGGGCTTGTCAGTATAATAGGTCAGCGGTTCCACGTGCACCATTCTACCAACTCCATCTTTCATAACCCCGTTTTAGTCAAAAATAACATATTATATCCGCCCCATATTTCTCCTTGATACTCATATATCATATCTTGATATTTTGTCCAGCCTACTTTTCCAACGAGCATCAATCCCTCAGTCATATTGCAGACGGTATATTATAATGCATATTAAATATGCCTAAATATAGTACATATTTATTTTTTGCACTAAGTTCTAATTACAAAAGAAATTTAAAAAAATTTCGTATTTACTCACAGATTCTCTAAAACTATACTCGTTTTTACTCAATAACAAAAGAGTACTTATTCTCTTTAAAATAATAATTTTTAACTTATTCTGTTTTTCTTAGTATAATTTTGAGGCCTCAGGTAAGCCATGTGCGTAGGTCTTAATCTCAATTGTAATCCTGATTGTGAGAGGGGCTCAGATTAGCCTTGTGAGTTGAAGCCTTATAGGAATTTATTTAGTGACGAAATTCATTAAATAAAAGCCTTAGGCCCACCCTGGCTAGCGAAGGGTGGTAACCTGTAGATAACCCGGCCCAATTAGTCTCAGTTGCAAAAAAAATGGACGTTAATAAATAATATAATCGAGATTTCGATTCTCACCTGGGCATTAGGAATTCATTTAGTTACGAAGTATTTAAATAAAATCTCTAGCCCCACTCTGGCTAGAAAAGGACGAAAACCAGTAGATATCCCGTCCTAATTATACTTAGTTGCACAAAATTAACATCCAAAAGTGAACGTTCATGAAAAACAACATTAAAATAATTAGGAAGACATATCATTATACGGGGTAGTGTATTGTTTATTTAGGCTACATTTATAACACTTTTTTTTTTTACAACCAATATTAAGTGAGTTACTTGCATTTTCTTGTTTCCAGCTTTCAGTAAACCCCATTTTATACTCTTTTTACTTGAGGGTATTTACTTTGTATAATCGAGTCACTGAGCACCTGAGGATGAATCGTGAGGAAATCCCATCTAAAGTCTTGTCGGAACGCATATTTGGAGTAGGGAAAGCTGGACGACGCAGGCTGAGATGGGAAGATTGTGTTGCTAGCCATGCACTAACTTACACTTGTCATTAGCAACTGGAAGGCTGCAGCACAAAACAGAGTTAACTGGGGGGTCAATAGCGGAGCAGGACTCAACGAAAAAAATAAAGTTACTGAGTATCTCATGCCCGGCAATATCAATTCCTGTTTCATACACTGTTAACTAACTACAAAGAAATTGAGAACAGGTGGTGAGATGAGATCATCAACTCGTAATTCCAGCCCTTGGGAAATCTGCTTAGTGTTTTTTAGCCCCTGCGTGGCGGAGTTTTAAATGTTTAGATGCACCTTCTTTTAGCTTTTCTTTGACTTCTTTTGGACTCTTCTTCTCTTAGAATTTGTAATGTTGTTCAGTCTTAGACGAGTATTCTATTAGGATTTCTCTCTTAGAAACAAGTATCGCTCTGGTCGACCCGAAACTGTAAACGAGGACTTCAGTAAACCGTTGAAAACGAGATTTTCGATTGAGTGGTGTTTCCTCCTTGCCTAAATCCTAACTTTATGACAGAAAGTCAAGATCGGAAGGTGCATTAGACGTCATCACCTCATTCCGTATATTGGGTATCATTGTTAAGCTTGTGCTAACCCGCTAGTCGTAGCCTAAAGGTTTCCTAACATTTCAGACCTTCTAACAGTTTGATGAAAAAGGCATGGCCTTTGTAAAATCATGATTTCCTGTGCCGGGAACGACCATCAGTCGTAGTTTGTATGTACAACAACAACAACAACATTCCAGATATGCTTCCTTAAGTGATCATCATTCTTCTACGGTCGGAATACAAAGATGCCGCTCTCTGATTTCCCATGGCCGAACCCAGCTGGCTAATTACTCCCAATTGGAATCGATTAATGAGATCGTAAATCGTTATATCAATAAATACAATTGAAGAAGAGAGTCCAGAGAGAGTGGGTTAAGGCTTCGCAAGAAGACAGACGTCCTTCACGGGCGACTCACGTTGCTAACCGCCAGATATTTTTATATAACCAGTCACTTAGAGAGCATCTGCCAAGCGTGGTTCCTGGTCTGCTGCAAGGCAATCTCTTCATTCCCTTCGTATTCATAATTAGAACACATGATTTCACCATGGATCTTCGTGACTAGGAGCACTCGCAACTCTCTTGTACATTTCCGCATTAGTTCCCAAATTGGGCCGTCATTTGCCCTAATTTTATTGACAGATTTCCCTTCATGGTAATGGGATATTGACGTTTCACTCATGATGCGATTTTCGACAAAAATTTCGAATGTCCAAACCACCCCTAACCAAATGATGAAAATGGGGTCATATTAAAATTATATATATATATTTGCTTGTTACCACTCTAGCGGTTACCATTTTTGATTAGTAGTTACCAAACTCCAAATTTAAACGTCTGTTAATGACTGAATTGGAAGAGAGAGGGAAGGGGGTTTAGAGGGAGAATTTTCAAATGCTGGAAATTCTCCCTCTAAACCCCCTTCTACCCTCTAGTTCTACGCCGAATCGAAAAATTTCCTATAAATACCATTGTATATTTTTTTTTCTCCATCTTGAATATTAACCGAGATATTTGTATTTTTAAGTGTTCAGCCCACTTCTACTCACGTTAAATTAACTATAAGCTGTTATTTAATGAACTACTTTATTCTAAACTTAAATACGAAACATTCTATTTCATTTTACTTTTACTGTGTTAACACAGTTAACATATTTATATCAAAATATATGAAAATATTTCCTGTGGGACGTGATTTAAGATTTAACTTTATAAAATATATAACTTCGACCACACACTCGATACTCATTGAAAACTAATTATTCCATTAGGCAATGGCTGAAAACGGTCTTGGGGGAGGGCCAGAGGTGAAAAATTAAACATTAGAAATATCTCGATTACTATATCGGATCGAAAAATTATATAAAGCCAAGCTCGTTGATATTTTTACAAATATTGACCCAGGCACACATGTCTTTGGCCTTAAAGTTTTCTATAACGGAGTTATTTGTAATTCTTGATTTCATCTTTTTGTAATCCCTACTTCTACTCACCGATTGTCACTTTAAGTACCTCAGTCACTAAACATCTATTATCTAGCTAAACACTTTAATTTTTGTTTTTTCATAGGTTTATGACACCTGGAGAAAGAGAGAATAGATGGTTTGATAAGATGATGAGCGTGTAATATTCGAGTACGTGGGAAATCTGCTTAGTTTACGCAGCACTTGGGTTTCCGACTTATCTATAAGTTACCCACTGTGCATAGCAAGAGCTGAGCTAAGGATTTCATTGAAAGAGTACATTATTTAAGAAAGAACTAATTAAATAAATTCTCATTATCTATGGGGGAATTGAACCCAATACTATAACATCTCTAAGTATTAGTATATACGCATTAATACTTCAGCTTGGCTGTCCAGAACCTACAGCCTTTCTTACCATATTCAGTTAAGGATGGATAGCCACCCCCAAGGTTAGTCATAGCCAGAAGGCAATCAAGTCACCAAGGAGTAAGCTTGCAATGTATATTACAAACGAGTCCAAGAGATAGACAGATAGGTTCTTCATAAACTAATATTCCACAGAGTTATTCTAAACTCAAGTGACAACGTATAAATAAGTAGCATTGTCGGTTTAGATAACCGTTATTTAATGAAATTAAAACAAATCTAACAAAATCAATCTAAATGTAGTGCTCTTACTTATATGAGTTCGTGCCTCATACTACGTCAGGGAAATATAGTAACTAGCCAAAGGAATAATAAGGGAAATTTACATCTGAAAGGAGGAAAACAGAACACCGACCAGATGATTTGTCATGAAAGTACAAAACAAGACGATTTGCCATTCCGAAAAGACATATATCTCTCTTTAGAGAATACAAATCTTTCATTTCTGTTTTGACATGAACAATAATGAGAGAAAATGAAGAAACGACAGTAAAGATCACAAATATAAGGGGAAGAGAATATGATCAATTTTTCCCTACGTTTTGCATTAAAAAAAAAAATCTGAAATCTTATTTATTTAAAAAAGAATTGGTTTATTAAAAAACGAATCTCATAAAATTTTTAATTTATGCTAATTAAATAGGTGAACTATTTAATATCGTTTAAATAAAATCCATACTCTGGTGTAGCTATAGGACATAATGCAAAGCTACTTTTATTCCTCTCTCCCTTTTATTATGTAAGGAAAAATCTAGGCCATGAAAAAAAGTTCCTAAAATTATTACTAAAATATTAATACTTTATACAAACTTATTTTGTGGAGAAATAAAGGTTAAAGTTGTTAACTCTAATTCATTAAAGTAGGAGAAAACTTTCAACTAGTCTAGTCGTCTATTGGACTTAACAAGGTTTCTTAAGAAGAAAATTCCACGGAATACATTGTTGAACGCAGGAAGAAAAAAATGGGGATTGTTGGCACAAAATATAGCAAAATGACTTCGGAGAACACGAAGTTGTTCGGTCGAGTGAAACAGCACAGCTACCTAGGAAGTAATTAGAGGCAGTAATAATGGAATACAAGGGCGTGTAAAAAATGCAGAAAAAAGTAAAAAAATGAAAATTAATAAGGACTAGACAATAGAAAGAAAAGAAAGTGTTATGAATGAGGGAGAGGACTCGAGATGTGAATGGGGTTTGGCGAGCCATGACGGCCACTGCCCGTAGAGGATATCTAGCTTCCTTGGGGGTGGAAAAATATTAAAATATTTTTAATTAAATACAATAAATAAAATAGGTGTTTTGAGGAAATAATAAATAAAGAAATAGCGATATTTGTTATCACTATATACTGCCCCGCAACTCTGGCGATGTTGCTCTTTTCAAAGGTGGAGAAAACATTGAGAAAACAGAATAATAAAAAATGGGATGCAGAAATGAGTATAAAGAATGCAAAAAATGATAAATACATAAGGAACCCCCAGAATATCACACCAGTAAACCACACCTCAATATCTAATCTGTATTTTGCATAGTCCCGCCATTGAATTTCCCTCATTGTCTAAATTGTAACTAATAGCATGTAAATGGATCAAGACTAGAGGATAGATTAATGTTTTAGTCTGCAAGCCTGTAATAAAGCCTATACCAATATCATGCAGGCGAAGGTGGGATGGCTCTCTAACATAACCCCCTCGAGCAGAACTTGACACGATGCAGAAGACAACAAGAGACCACTAGATGTTCTTTGGACAATCTTCATTCCCTTGTACGCTTCCGTGGGAATTAAGAATTCCTTGTTCTCTGAACCAATTACCAAGTGGAGCCTATAGATACAACAATAATAACAACACCATTATCCCTGCCATATGTTCTTCTGACAAAAACTTACATATTCACGAACTTCGGTTTTTCTTGCTAATAATGAACGGACAACCGCAAGTTGCTTCATTCTCGATTTAGAAGGCATATATATAGATATTGGCTTACCAATGGTTGGCCAATAGCACCTCCACACACACACAAAGTATTGTAATAAATCAATACTCACGTATCACTTCACGGTGAGGACTTCCTGTCTACAATATACCAACAATACTACACTTGAGATTATTTTCCTGTTTAGTTATTTAATAATTTAACTCAGACTACAGATTTCAGAAGGAATGGTGTTCTCAATTTAAAAACATTATGGACAGCAAAAGTAATTAAGAGCAACAAACAAAAGATATGAATCCAATAACACTGACAATCGAGAAGATAGAAATATCAGACGCTGACATAATAATAGTAATGGGTTTCTGGATGGAGCAAAACATAGAAAATAAGTTAATTTCTGAACATAAGAAATAGGGTATCTAGATTACCACAGTCAACGTACACACCAATACGTATATTTGTATGTCTGGTTGTCTTAATTTTTATTTGATCGTTACTAAATTCTGATAAGTCCCTTTCCGCTACTATATATCTCACATCCAGCAAAAATGTCAAATGACACCAACTGTGTCAGAAATCTTATTTTGGAGGAACGGGGAAACGCTAGGGAAATAATGTGAGATGACTCCATTTGTCTTGTCATTTCAGCGGCCCGGAAGTCTGTTTTGTTTACAAACCTTTTCCGAGACGGAGTTTGATACTTGAAAGGTCGGTGGTTGAACTCATGACGGTGAAATAGTTTTGTTAAAATGCCGTAGAATCTACCTCGGAGATGACGAATAAGGTTCTGGCGCTATGTAACGCCCTCAGGTGCAATCCAGTAGAAAATCTGTTTATTTGTTGCATTCCCTGAGTGAGGGTCTTGTCTTTTTTGCTCCCCTTTCGATTCATCGTGAGCAATCAACCCTTGCTCGACATAAAATCAACGTTAAATCCAATCGCTTTGTTGTCCCTCCGTCCATTTGTGTCCCTTATAAAGTGAAGTTATGGAAGACCAGATGACAAGAGTTAGACTTACCAGCTGGAGATACGGATACATCCTCCGGGCATACTGGACACAAGAGGACAACCGGGCGACACAGCACAATGCTCAAAACAGACTGAGGATTGGCACGAGAGAGAAGCCATTATCAGTAGAGACGTCATCAAGTAGGAGAGCCGCTGATAAGGGAATGCCTAATAATAGTCAGTCATTCTGAGAGGGTTGAGGAGCGGGAGATAAGCACAGGTATGCATGCCATTCAACTGAGCAGGAGCGTGGGCTTCACGGGAGGGCATACCTGAGACTCAATCGCCATCAATGAACATCCACCATTCCCAACCCCAGGCACCACTTAGCTATTTTTTCCCATTCTTTTCCTTGCTTAGACCTCCTCCACTCAAAAAAAAATAAAGGTAGACAGGTGTGGAACACTTTTAGCATATTCCCATAAGGGATTGTAAAGCTCAATCAGCTATTGAGGTTATATATACCCTTGGGAAGATTGTTTTATAAATATTTCTACTAAAGGCTTATTTACCCCTTTTAGCAAAACTAGTGCCTGTGCGGAGAAAGTCAGTCCGCTGCGTAAACTAAGCATATTTCCCACGTGAAGTTTTACAATAGAGAAATCTGCCTACTAATAACAAAAGTAGTAACGAGTCTCTAAACCAATTTCACGAGAACCGAACAGTCACGGCCGTAACTAGCTTACGGCGGAAGCTCACGACTAGAGCAGAAGTCAGCCGATCTCATCTCGTACGTTATCCGCACACACTTAATAAAAATGCAAATATCTCGTGTTCGATATTTACAAATTTTTGAACTGACGTACGACGTATAGTAACGGAGATATAGTATTTCAAATTTTCGAAACCCCCCCTCCCACTGGTCCGATTCCAGCCATTAAAGAACTTGATCTTTCTTTTTACATAAAACGATTAAATACCGAGTTTGGTAATGATTAAACAAAAAAATGCGACCGCTAGAGTGTTGAAATATATATATATATATATATATATATATATATATATATATATATAAAATTTTGAACGGACCTCATTTTCGTAATCTCCTGGGTAGGATCGAATCGGAGGTTTACTGAAGGCTGAAACAACAAAAATACGTACAGTTCGGTTAATATTCGAGTTTAGGAAAAAAAATTGATTAGAACAAATAATGCAGAAAATTAAATCTTTAACAAGATTGGTTATGTTACTTTTTTGATCAGACTCATAATAAAGGAGGTAAGTCGAATTTTATTATTTGCTCTGTATGAGATACCAGAAAGGGCACGAAACACAGAGAAGATTTCAAAAGAACTTGGTTATTAATTTTATTTAAGCTGGCCTCATCCATAAAAGTATTAGATTAATTAAAACTACTGCTTTATTTTTTTTTTTTTTTTTTTTTTTTAAACTCATAATTTCAGCTAACACACATCACAATCAAGAGAAACGGTAGGACAATTTACCTGAGAGACTTTTAGACATTTATCTATCTTCTTTAGTAGCGTTACTCACAAAATAAGTAAGCGCGCAATCCTTTGCTTTTCTGTCTAAATCTGCTTTTAAATGTATATTGAAAAATATATGGAAGGTCTTGTCGTGTATCTACAGCCGAGAAAATGAACTCAAAATAAAAATACACAACCCACGAACGACCTAATGGCAAGAAAAGTCGAGAGTAAAAAAAGGAGTAATTTTATTTAGATTAAGGATTGGCAACTGACAGTTAAGAGCTACTACATTATGACAAGGCAGGGTCGACCCACTTTTACTGGCTCAGACACTCTACTCTCTAACACACTCATAACAAGACGAGTTTATTACAATTACTCGACTTAATGAAGGCTGAGGGGAGGCCATATTTGATTAAAATTACAATAAAATATAAATAAATTAAGTCTACTACTAACTAAAAATAAATTGCAATATATTTAAGCCGCTGTTACTATAAGGATATATGTTTTGACCCAAAATATTGTTATTTACATTTATTCCCTATCTCGAATATTAACCAATATATTTACAATTTTCAGTTTTCAGCCTTCAGTAAACCTCCAATTCTACTCATGTTACATAATCAATTCTCGGTTATGAAATAAACTACATCATTCGAAGCATATATACTAAATATTGTTTTCAAGAGACATTTATTATACGAGATACATGCAAATATGTTCTGGGGACCCCCCCCCCCTTCTTAAGTTTTTGGACTACTAATATTTGATTGATTGAGATAAAAATTATTCTGATTCATTGAAAATTACAGTATTAGATATAGTAAATAGTTTTCAATAAAATCAATACGTTATTTGCAGATATATTACAGTAATTGTTTTTTTTCGGTAAGAATTTGGCAGAACTGTAACTGTTTGTTAACGTTTCAGATGCTTTCCGTCGGGACGTTTTTTATTATCGTTTGTATTTATTCACTTGATGTTGACTGACGGTGCTATTGTGCTACTAGTAAGTAGATTTATCTATTATTAAACTTCACGTGGGAAATCTGCTTAGTTTACGCAGCCCCTGCGTGATGGACTTTTTTGAGTACATCTCCGTATTAGGATAACTACATAAATGAATTAAAGATATATCGATTGATAAAACTGTCATAATATCGAAATGCACCTAGGCGATTACTGTCCATCAGTGCGTCACCAGACTAACGGAAGAAAGGCTATTCCAAAAAGCCATATAATGATATAATATATTAAATAATTGTAGACATAAACCTGTGGGGAAAAATTAATAAAAGGACTTCCATAGAAATGAACGGCCTACTGATCTTCAGCCCAACTCAAATATTTAATAAATTTTTCTGGAATATTAAAATACCATATCTACAAAATATCTCCTTCAAACGGGGACTAAAAAGATATTCAATTTATTGGGATGAGACATCCCCTCACATTTTATTCTCTGCTACTCTCTAAATCCACTGAAAATCGTAAACGCAGTAGAGGAAATCTGCTTAACGTCAAAACGCATAAACAACTCGGTCGTTATTCGACTTAAAGAAGAATGTACAAAGGCACAAACGTATAACATTTTTTTAAAGACGTTTATTGAACTTACTTTTTATTGAGGTGAGTGTGTGTGTGTGTGTGTGTGTGTGTCTGTATAGAATAATTTTCCAAAATCCCAACGAAATAATGAAATCATACTCATTATACAAAATATAATATATAAATTATTATTGAAGACCTAAAATTTGACATTAAATAATTAGTCAAAAGCATTTACAGATAAAAAATTTCAAAAAAAAAGTCCCCAGTAGACATTTAGTACAAAAAAAAGAAAAGTTAAATTTAAGTCTGATTGAGGCATACATTAAAAGCGTTGTATACTGAAATTGATGTCAGTAAATATCAAAAATGTATTCATTTCAAATAATAAATTTTTGAACAAGATTTTTTATTTAATAAAAATATAAGTTTACCCAGCATTCTTGAATAATATATGAATGTGTGTAGTTTAAGAAATAAAACCTCTTATTCACAGTTAATACTAGATTTAAGAAGTTTTAAGGCAGAATTCATGAAAATAATTTTTCTCCTATGAAGCAAAACTTAAAATAATACAATATAAATGTAGCATACATTTCCAAGTATAAATTAATTTATAGAGAGCTTGTAACAATTTAAAAAAAAAAAAACCGAATAGAAGTATTTCAGTATAATAATTGGAGAGGGAAGCGGAACGCCATGGATTTTGATTAATAAAATATGCGGGGGAGTGGGCTGTCATGGTAGCGGGGGTTGATCTAGTCAAATACCACAATTATGTTCCGAGTCAAATGTCACAATTATATTCCATTTTGAGAGTTAATTAACATAAAATAAGACTGAGTTCGGAATAACGAACCAGCTTCTTCTTTAAGTCTTTTCTTTTTTTTTTTCTAACAGAAAAGAAATACCAGAAAATAATTAACTGAAAAAAAAATGTTTAAGCTTTCCCTACTTTAATTAACAGAGAATGTCGTTGGTGTATTCAAATGTCATAAAGTCATATTCTTCCTCAGAAGCGTTCAAACATTCATAAATGTGTTGGTTGCTTTGATGTTCATCTTTTTTAGTTAAGCCGTTTTTTTTTGTTTTGTTTTTTTATCTTCAAAGAGATAGAAACTCATCATGTCAAGAACACTTCAGATTTGGAGATTTGAACAAAAAAAAAAAAAAGTTGCATCCCCTTTAAAGTTAAATTAAATTAAACCGTAGAATTATTTCAAACGAATAAAACAAAGCGTAGGTACATAATAGTAACGAAAATAAAATAGCGTTAGAAGAAGATTCACTTTGAAATTTCAAATCAATTAAAATCTTTGATAACGAAATAAATAAAATAAAATTCAAAATGATAGAAAGCATTTACAAAAAAAAAAACAAATATGTATATAAAAAACTGAAATTAACTTTCCCAATAATAGTTTTCATAGCGTTTTACCATTGCAGTAAAAATATAGAATTTAAATTCACGAATTAAATAATTGATTATTTGAGTTAATATTGATCCATTCGGAAAACCACTATTAGCAGGTTTCTCTTCAATCAGCTATTGACGTTGTTGTACTTATGACGCGATTTCGAAAAATGTATTCAAATGTCCGTAAGTCAAATATCCAGTAGATGAAAATGAGGTCCGCTCAAAATTTTTATATATATATATATATATATATATATATATATATATATATATATTGTCTGTTACCGCTCTAGCGGTTACAATTTTCGTTTAATCGTTACCAAGTTCGATACATAAGTGTTTGATGTAAAACTAAGGGAGGGGAGGTTTTGAGGAGAGGAATTTTGAAAATTCAAAATATTGTCGTTATTATTCGTCAGATAAAAAAATAGTATAGAAACAATCTTATTACAAATTGAATTTCCTATAAATGTTGTCATATACATATTTTATCTATCATGAACATTAGCAGAGATAATTGCATTTTTTAGTTTTTATCATTGAATAACCCCCCCCCCTCTCCATTCCTACTCATGTCATATTTACAAGAAGCTTTTATATCGTTAAAATTTTTCTAATTTGAATACTAAATATTGTATTCATTGAACTTATACTGTGTGCTTTACGTTCTTAACTCGTAAATGTTTTTTGATTTACACCATACTCAATATTTCACCGTTTCAGTTAACGCTGAAGATCAAATTCGCTGAAATGTGGTCTGGAATAGTGGGGGGGGCGATACAATATTAAAAAAAATATAGATAACCGTTAAGGGATTAGGGTTTCAAAATATATTAATAATGGCAGCATTGAAGTGTATTAACAGTTATTTTTAATGCTCGATTAGTGCTATTGCAGCTAATAAGCAAGTTTTAACAATAAGTACATTAAGAAGGGAAGAAGTAAATTCTTCAACACAAAAATTCCTACTGCTCAGGAGAGAATCAAACACAAAACTATATGTTGGCCGAAGTTCATGAAGTCCAACGCTATAACTCACACGGTTCATTTGAACATCAACAATCACGTTATAATGAAATAGGTGAGAATACATTTGCTTTAGTTTTGTCGAGAAAATCGATGAAGCCAGCTGAGTGCATCATAAACACACTGCACGCGATTAAACGACTCAAGGAAAAAATTGACCAGTCTCTGATGGGAGGATTAGGAGTGGTTGGGTTATTTCTGGGGCTCGGTTATTACCTCTCAAAACTCCAGAAAACAAATATTTGAACCTACAAAAGCCATCTTATCCGCTGAGAAATTTCACTCTTCAGAGCGTACAATAGCCGCTGAAGTATATTTCTTTGTGCAATTGAAGCTCAAGTATCTTCAGATTTCTTAGTTTTATTCTTTTATGTGGCTCTCGGCAAAGTGGGAGGTGAAAAATCACAATGGCAGCTTTCCTGACCTTTCGGTACTTTTTATTCCCCTTTTTCAAAGCCTTAGATACAAATATATTATCAATTACAGGAATTATTTTTTCTTTTTTTATATTCTGAATATATAAACATTTTGAATTGTATTGACAGATTGTATATACAAAACTGCAACAAATTACATTAGCATGGAGAAAATGTGGATTACTAATAAGAAAAGTGTTAAGCCGCAATTTCTAACTGTAATGGCCTCTGGCAGTGAATGAATGCAATGTTTTCCTTAACTTAAAAAAGTAAAAACAAATAAATAAGTTGTGTGCACTGCATATCAGACTATGGACTTGCAGAGACACATTTTACACCCTAAATTTCCTTTGTTTATTATTATTTTTTAAATATTTTAAAGTAAAGAAGTTGCACATCTAAGTACACACGAATTAAAATTTGTTGGGGCTAAGTTTAGCCATGTGAGTCAAAGTGACGGATTTATTTAGTGACGGGATGCATTAAATAAAATCCTAAGTCCCACCCTGGCTAGAAAAGGGTGGTAACTTGTAGATAACCCGTTCCAATTAGCCTTAGTTGCAGAAAGTGGATGTTAACAAATGATTTAATTTAAAAATTACACTGTAATGTTACACATTTTTAGCAGATTTCCCTTAAGGGAAATCAGCTAATGAGGTCGTACTCATGACGCGATTTTCGAAATTTTTCTTCAAATGTCCATTGATCCTACCCAGGAGATGACGAAAATGAGGTCCATTCAAAACTATATATATATATATATATATATATATATATATATATATATATATTTGTCTGTTACCGCTCTAGCGGTTGAATTTAAGCATATCCTTACCAAACTTGATATATGATCTTTTTATACAAAAAGAAAGATCAAGTTCGTTAACGGCTGAAATCGGAACAAGAGGAGAGGATTGTATAGTATCAATCTTATTGCAAATGTAATTTTCTATAAATGATGTTATGCACATTTTTTCACTATCTTGATTATTAACTGAGATATTTGGATTGTTTAGTTTTCGGTCTTCGGTAAACCCGCACTCCTACTCATCTGATATTAACAATATTCTATTATGTTATGAAGCACTTTATTTGAATATTTTATTTACTACCAAACAATGTTCTCATTGAACTTAAAAGTTTTGAGATAAATGCAAGTACGTGGCACACGTGGGAAATCTGTTTTGCTAACCCAGCCCCTGCGTGGCGGACTTTTTAATGGTGAGGCCTCATTTTAGATAGGGTCGAAAATAAAAATTTTTTTGCGGTACGATATAAAAATGGAAATCTCATTATAAAAGAAAAAAAACTCACCGCCCGAAACCGTCAAAGGGATATAGTTCAAAGAGAAACTACAATAAGGTCTTTTCAACCACATGTATTAATGTTTAGTATTAAGGCGGGAGGAGGTTCAAACCAAAAATAAACACGAGCAAATTGAAAATGAATTGAATATTGAATGAAATAAACATTCATTGAGAAAGAAGGGGAATGGAGGATGAGCATTCAGAGCGAAAGGCTTTTATAAAATAACAACCCCCAATATTGGCGAGCTAATGAACCCGTTTTCAGCCCCATTCACAAACTAAATACATTCAGTTGTGTATCTCAGGGCCAACATCTGCTAGAATGTATTGACAATTGGAGGGTAGAGTGTGATCGATATCAACAGTGTCAGATTTAAGCAGGCTTCCCTTAAATCAGCTGTTGATTGGGGTTGTAGTCACGACGCGATTTTAGACAAACATCTTCGAATGCCCATCGATGCTCAGTACCATCAGACGAAGAATTAAAAATCCGTCACGCAAGGGCTGCGTAAACTAAGCGGATTTCCCTCGTGAAGTTTAACAATAGTTAAATCTACATACTGGTACAACACCGCCGTCAATATTAAGTGAATTCCAACGGGAAGCGGCTGAAATGTGAACAAACAGGTCTACCAACGTTTCGCCGGAAAGAAAAACAACTACTGCAATAAATACAAATAAAATAATTTTTTTTTTAATAATAATAAAATATATTAATTGTGTTGAAAACTATTTACTATGTCTAGTGCTGTAATTAATAATGGATCAGGATAATTTTTATCTCCAGCAATCAGATTTCAGTAGTCCAAGAACTTAAGGCGGGGGTGGGGTCACAGAACATATTTGCATGAATCTCGTTTAATAAAGGTCTCTTGAAAACAATATAAGGTATTTAAGCTTCGAATAATGTGGTTTATTATGCAACAGAGTATTGTTTATGTAACATGAGTAGGAGTGGGGGTTTGCTGAAGTTTGAACACTAAAAAATGCAAATATCTAGGTTAATATTCAAGATGGAGAATAAATTTATATAACAACATTTATAGTAAATTTAATTTGCAATACGATTGATTCTATACACTTTTCGATCCCACGTATAGTAACGGAGATGTTTCGAATTTTCAAAATTATGCCCTTCTAAATCCCCCTTTTCCCTTGGTCTGATTTCAGCCGTTAACGAACTTGATCTTTCTTTTTACATAAAACGACTAAATATCGAATTTGGTAAAGATCAAACAGACAAAAAATATATACAATTTTGAACGGACCTCATTTTTGTCATCTCTTAGATAGGATCGATGGACATTTGAAGAAACATTTCGAAAATCGTGTCATGAGTACGACCCATTGATTTCCCTTACGGGTTAACTCAGTCAAATATATTCATAAAATAAAATATGAAGAAGGTCCATTCACGGCAGCACTTGTAACTCATATTGACACAGTTTGTAAATACGCACGATAACGAAAAACGTAGTTCACAACCCGAATGCCTTATTTAGACTGTTCTTAATCTCGCTAATATTATAGAGACTTCTCTACAGCAAAGTATAGCAACGAGATGCTCGCGAACACATGATAATTCATAAACTTTTTTATTTATTTTTTTTTTAATGTATTTCCTCTACATAGTAACCCTATGTGGAGGGATTTTAAGGGAAATCTGCTAAGTGGGTTCACATCAAAGAAGTTGGAATAATAACATCAAGTCTACGAAGTGGAGTATTTTTTTGTCTTAATCTCACCTGTTGAATTGTACATGCGTAATAGTAATTTATTAACGTCCACAATCCGCTATTAAGGCTAATTTGGGCGGTTATCTACAGTTAAAATATGCGAATCTATAATAAAAAGTATAATACATTTTAATGGAGACGGTAACATTATAAACCTATGCAAATGAATACAATTTCACGAGTTTATCGTATCTCGATGGGCAACGATACAAATTCTCTTTTAAAAAAAACCGTTGAACAAAACAAATAAGATTTGTAAACGATTTCCTCTGTACAAACAGATAAAAATATCTCTTTCATAGATAAGACTACCTACTAACTGTGGGACGAGTTATCACCTCGTTAAGAGGGCCACAAGATATATTTGGAAAATGTAGTGTCTAATAATAGTTGCAAAGTGTGGGGCACGGCCTTTGCGCCCTCAACTCCTTTAAGTATATTTTATTGGTCTTATTAAAGCACAAGAAGCTGTGTTCCAGCTGATAGCTATATCACAACCAGCAGCACTAGACAGATTACTAACTCCAAATACAGGAATTTATCCTTTTTACGAAAGATGATAACTATTTGTAGAAAGCCGAATTAATTTGTCTTACGTTGATGTTTGATTTAAATAATCAGGAGGGGAGCTCAGGTGGGTCGGAATCTCACCGGGGCAATAGGAATTTATATATTGACGAACTCATTAAATAAAATCCTTAGTTCCACTTTCGCTGGAAAAACTGATTACCCTTAGATAACCCGTCCGACTTAGCTATAATCGGACAAAGTATAAATATGCAAATAAATAAATACATAATCACGAGTTATCCTATATTTAAATTTAGAATGATTTTAATATAACTCCATAAATACACAGGTTTTTATGCGAGGCAAAATTCTTCTAAAGCCCTTAGGTGGAAGAATAAAAGGGTTTACACTGACCGTAGGAATAGACAAAATATTCACAGGATTATTTCGAACGCATATTTCGAAATACTTTTTACATTATTTGACATAAATTGTTGAATTAATACGTAAATAACCTGCTGTTTTTTATAATAAACCTTTATTTTAAAATATTCTTCAAAGACACACATTGCATGTTACGAATATTGAGCCATCAAAATTTCTTAATTTGATTCCTTTGAACAAATAATTCTGTACAGAGGTGCTATATTTTTTCTGCTTTTGTAGAAAGTAAGGGAGTATTGTAATTGTAAAAATGGACGAATTGGCGAAAATTGAGTATTCAGACTTCAAGAGAAGTATCCGTTTTGCCCCTCCCCCGGCTCATTTTAGCAAGTTTCGGAGTGATGTCTATACGTATGCACGTATCTCGCATAACTCAAAAATGTCTTGCTTTGGTATGTTGATAACACAATGTCAAATTAGGGATTTTTGTAACACCTGCGCAACTACCCTTTTGAATGAAAAAAAATGGGAAGAGGAGGGAGGAATTAGAGAATCAAAATAAAAATTTCTCAGTACTTATTAGAGATACAAAGAATTGAGATGAATCTTTATTGCTCATCTTGAAAAGATCTATAAGTTACGTTCTATGACATTTTTCAATCCGAAAAATTTCACTTTCACTTTAAATAATTTAAAATGAAGGAAAACCAAACATTTTGTTTATTTAATTAAATAGAAGCACAAGGACCTGAAGTGGCGCCCACATTAGATTTTTTTCATACTTCCATGGTCCATGCTAAATGATGAATGTACTTACACGTGCACAAGCTTGTAACTTTAAATTCAGACATTAATGATATTTATCCCTTAATGATATTTTTAATAAAGTTTATGGCTTTACTGCCAACGAGATTTTTTTAATATAATATTGTGAGTTCTGCAAAGCAATTAGTAATTCAGCGAATAACTGTTCCCGACAGGGGAAATGTGGTCAAGCAAGACGGGGGAAAAAATGTCCAAGACACAGTGACATGTATATTTAAAAGAAAAGAGGGCGATGAAGGAATGAGATATTGGCGAAACGCGAGGTGCGTGTGCGTGAAGGCTTTGTACGAGAGAGATGACTATAGAGGCAGGAGACACACGTCCGAAGGCAACTCTTTATACCAGCTGAAAAGACGAAATTCCACTCAAGAACGCTTTCTTCCTCGTACGGAGAAAGAGCTAGCCTGAGGAATCCAGAGCCCTTGTTCGATGCTAAACACTATCTAAAGTGTTTGAGTCAAATGACCAACTCTTCCATGTCATTTGGGTTAAGTATGCAACCATTGACATGTAGTGGGCCAAACTTAAGTGTGCAAATACGTTCGAGGGCCGCTTTTAAAAGTAGTGCATTTTAAAGTAGTGTTCATAATTTTTAACGAAAGATATTAGACATGAAATTATGACAATGTAATTATAATACAATTTAGTAAAATAACAAAAAGAATGAAAAAAATTAGGTTCAACATTCAATCAAAGAGACACTTAAGCTTGAATTTGCGAAACTAATCCATCTATGTTTGGATTAATTCCACTGATACAAAGGCGTAAAGAATTTTCCAAATTATCGTCAGTCAGTCTTGTAAGATGTTTTGATTTATTAACTTTCATCATTTAAAAGAACTGTTCGCTTTTATAAACGCACAAATCTTTCCTCATCTCCCTCATTTGGAGTAAGTAGTGTAATATTTTTGTTTAATTGGGTTTTTCAAAATGTCTCAAGGGCCGGCTGTTGCCTACATATGATATAAATATTAGAATTCGAAACACTGTACTCAAAAAAAGTGAAGGAGTTTCGTTAGCTACGAAGAAGCATTGGTAAAGACACGGATAGTCGAGCTGAAGTCGATAGAATAGCACTTACTAAACAAGCCTTCCTCAGCAAAAGGAGTATTTTAATTAATAATCGTATAAGCATAGATGCCAAAAAAATGTTTGTAGGAGTCTACGGGAGCGAAAGTTGTACTCTCCACAATTTAAATAAGACAAATGAAACAAAAGTCTTATCAATGCCATGGAAAAAAGGAGGGAAAACTACTTGCAGGCAGAACGATTGCTGAGGCCTGGATACAAAATGCTACTATACATTGTGGTATATCCTTACAATTTATATTGCTAAAATATAGCTTTACAATTTATGTAAGAATTATAAAATTTCGCTCAATAAATTAGGGACAATATTTCAACCTAATTTAACTATATAATAAAATTACAGAAGCGTTAAAACGTTTTATTCGAGAAGGAGATTGGAAAAAAAACAAATTTTTTAAGTGGCTAATCTCAGCTGTTCACTGCCTTTTTTCCTGTTTTTATATAAAAATGTTCTCTCTTATATTTATTTTAGATGTATTCCTTTCTTTTCCCGAGATTATTACTTTACCAAAATCAAATGAATGTCGAAATTTAAGAGCTCGGTAAGAAAGTGATGTATTATTTTCCATTTCATGATTACTTATAAATGCTGCTTTAGGTTCATTTTTAAAACTTGGAAGACTTTCTCGCAATCTACACAGTTAATTTGGTATATTACATATTATTACACTAATTATATTTTATTATATAATATTAATGTATAGTTAAATTGTCTTGAAATATTGAGGCTATATCATCGAAGACTGTTTTAAAATACTAACATCGATTGTAAAGGCATATTTTGGCAATTTCGATTGTAACCACGTATCGATTTATCAAACCTCATTGCAAGAAGGATTGATTCAAGCATACACTGAGCTGGAAATTAAAACATATTGAGCAACTCCTGGAGGACTTTTGTGGGCTGGCGAGGTGTGGTCAGTATATCAGGGTTCCCGACCCTTCTCTTCTCATTCATTTCAACCTCTTTCATAACCCAATCATTTCTTGACCCAAATTATACATAGGGGAAATTTAAACATTTTGATATCGTATTTGCCCGTCGGTACTAAATGGCTTCAATATTGAAATAAGTGCATATATCGGCAATGTATTATTATTTTTTTCCAGCTGGCTACATCAAAAGCTTTCGATTGCCAGTGCTTCTAATATAAGGGCATTAAGTAAACATTCCACACCTTTTATTGTGAACAATTAGGTAAATATTATGAACCTGAGATTTAAATTGGTGAATGGTGTATAATCATAATAAAAAAATATAAAATTTTGAAGTAAATGAGAAAAATAACTAATACAACGAAAAATATATAGTACTCAATCGAAATGTTACTTAATTTATATATTCTGCTATCTTATAATTTCCTAAATTTTTGGGCTATAAAATCATTTTATAAATCTAGGAGATGTGGAGGTATAGCCGAACAAAATTTATATTACTGAAACAAGTAAGGTTATTTCGTGGTTCTTAATTGTAAAAACACTTGTTCTACACGCATCGGGGAATATAAATGATCAATTAAAATGCAAAGTAAACCAAAAGCATCAGCTCATAATAAAAATAGTACACAATGATAGTAACATCGAGGGATGATTTAACAATAGTGGAAAATATGTACATATACATGTAAGTTTATTTATAAATATATGCACGCACATCTCTCTTTAACTATCCCCATTTCAGGGATTCTTATGAACTGCTGATAAAATAGAATGATAATCCGTTAGAACCAAGCTGGAAATGTAGATTTGGCAACATAAATCGAACGTTAATATATTAAATGAAATTTCTGAACGTAAGTATTAACAAGGAAATGACAAAAGGCGTATAAAATAGCCACAAATATTTATTGGATAATATTATTGGGGTTTTTGAAGGCATCGTGGACTAATAGAACTCGGAAGATACGAATAAAACATGAAAAGAGTGTGATGAGAAAGAATCCGATGTTAGGAACTATGAGACGAAGCCTTTAATACTCAAGATGATGTGTTAAATTGGTCTTTAATTCACATTAAGCTGAAGATGTAGATTTTTAAACAACCAGAAAGGAAGATGATAAAATTGTTATACAAACTTAATATTAAATTAGTCAGAGAATAATGTATAAAAAGTGCACAACGAACCAGATGGTTTTTGAGAATCGCTAGAAATAATGTATATAAAAAAAAGGAAAAAAAATGAGTAAATAAGGTCCCCCGAAAAAAGAAATAGGGGCAATAAAAATCCGAGACAAGGCAATAAGATAGTAGGTATCCGGACAACAGTAGCACATTAAATATACACAAAAACAGCTCAGCAATAAATAAAATAAATATATAAAAGAGGTAGGAGTTGGAATAACTCACAGCAGTAGATGGCGAGCGGGAAAAGGCGACCCAAACAGTCAGGTATATAAATAACGAGTCCCGATAGGAGAACTATGCCGGGAACTTTCACTGCTCCGACCAACGAGGCAAGTGTCGATCGTTAGGACCATCGATTTATTTAGACCTATCGATGCCGGGCTATAGGCTGGACTGACCGTAGACCATGAGAAACGCTGACGCTCGCCTCAAGTGCAATGACACCTGCGGAATGACAACAGATCCTAATATCGCTTCCGAATCACGGCCGCGCCAAAACACTCATAAACAAACCCCCAAATAAACAAAATACCCTCATGTAAACAGGGAACAACTATATTGTGGTAACGTTCGTCTAAACAGGAGAACAGGCAAAACCGCACAATATGTGTTTAAATGAAACATAAAAATCAAAAAGTATTTATAACTTGTGGGAATTAATGTAATAGAGAAAAATACCAGTTTTTCATACTTCAACGGAGTTATATGCTTTGATCCTTCCTGAGCCCATTTTGCCTAATTTCGACTTCGAAATGACACGCTAGTAAGGCCATGTATTTTCTAATTCTAAGCCACAATTCGATGATTAGTATTGAATACGTTTAATGTAGACAAAAAAAAAATGTATGCTTGCTTAATTTTTGACTTACGAAAATATGTATAGAACAACAATTGTAGAGCATCAATAGCTCAACAAAATTGGTTCTATAACGTTTTTTGACCCAACTTAATAAAACGGAGGTATTTTGAATTTACGAATATTTACATTCCTACATCAATTTCGTTATCTACTAGATAGGATCGACGGACATTTCAGGACGACCTCAATAGCACATCTAGCCGTATGATGATGAAATGTCATATTTAAGACTGTTTTAACGGCTTAATATACGCTTCACTTGCGACCGAAATGAAAAAAAAATGGTGACAAAGTGGAGCGAACATTAAAAAAAAAATTACACACTTTTCCAAATTTATTAAAAATTCACAATATATGTACAGAGATATTTGTTATGCTTCCTTTTTTATAAACGTCCACTTTGTTCTTTTAATGCAAATTGGGGCGGGTTAATAGGTTATCATCCATTTCTAGCCAGGCTCCTGGGAGGAAGTACTTTATTTAATGAGTTCTCCACTAAAAAAGAGTAAATTCCATTTGCCCAGGTAATGATAGATCTCACGACTAGGTTTATCAAGTGAGACCTTTAACTCGAATGGGTAACCTGTGCCCCCGAAGATTTTTTGTTTGCGACGAACAAAATAATAAATGAAACGCAAAAAACATTTAAATGAAGTGCAGACAATTTTTGTTGATTTAATTTGTTGTTTATTAACCAACAAATAAAATCAACAAAAATTGTTGTTGAGCCTTCTCTTCCGGCTCTTAATTTACATTTCACCAATGATATTATAAATAATAAAATAGTAGTATTAAAACTATTGGAAAGTTGACATTTTTAATGGGGGCTCAGGTTAGCCATGTGACTTAAAGCGTTGCCTTTAATCTCACATGGTAAACCTAGAGTGGCGAGTTCGATTCTCGCCTGGACAAAGGAATTTATTTAGTGACGGAATTCATTAAATAAAATCCTTAGTCCCACCCTGGCTAGAAAAGGGTGGTAACCTGTAGATAACCCGTCCTAATTAACCGTAGTTGCAAACAGTGGACGTTAATAAATAATTTAAATTTACTTTAATAAGAGTAGAAGGAAGTCATGAGTCATGTCCACAACAGGTGTTTCGAAAATATTTTTTAAATGAAGCCTAATATATGCAACTAAGGTTAATTAGGGGTTAGATAACTCAGGGAAGGGTTGTCTACAGGTTACCACCCTTTTCCAGGTGAGCTGGTTATTTAGTTAATCCGTAACTCTTGGACATTATAAAAGATTATTTGTCAATTACAAGGGGAATTTAAGAAATATATGAGGATGGTTACAATTTTGTAATATTAAAATATTTTTCATAAGCATTTGGAAGAAAAAAAATCCAAATTTAAAAAAAAAAAACCTTAACACATTTTAGAGTCTTTTTAAATGACTGTTATACTATTATTACTATCCTTTTATTGCAGGCTATGCATGAATTCCTCACTAAGTAAATTATTTTCCTCTTGCAGGAATCGAACACACGACTCTGGGTTTCCCATATGGATTAAAGCCAACACCTTTATGCTCACGGCTAATCAGAGCTTCTATCTAAACATTTAAGCCAATCCATTTTCAGTATTAAAAACTGCAAGAGTTTACGACACACCTATTTCTAAAGTATCTCAAACCTATATAACAGTTCATTACAAAATCACCTTAATAGCATTCCTTCAAATTTAAATTCCATAGTCAGATAAATGTAATGAAGGAATATTATATATTACAATTTTATTTTATTTTTGCAGTTTCTAATTCTGAAGAGCGACAATGAGGAAAACTCGTTGAGTCATTAACTTTTCCAAGTTTTTTTCTTTTTTGTGACGTATAATAAGTATTTGTTTCTTATTTTTCCTGGTTAATTACTTTTTCCTAACTTAAAGCCCAATTAATAAATACTTTTACTAAGTTTAAAAAATTTAGACGTTCGCTAATTCTAAAATTATGTCATTGATAGTTATTCCTCGTGACCCTCTTTATACTAATAAAGTAATATACACATATATTAATACATGCGATTGTCTCAATTTCTTTTGATATTTTATTTTTCTAAATGGAATAAGGAAAATCTATTTTTAGTTAGAACAACTAAAAAACACGCGTTTTCGTCAAATTGAATGGAACATAAAACAAAATGAGTCACGACTTAATATAGCATTCCAATCAGTTATTACGTACTGTCACAGAATAACAGATACGGCTATCATAGAACATGATGATTCAACTAGCATCAATATGATAATCCTATGTACAAATTCAGTGCGGACAAGTAGATTGAGACGAAAATAAAGATTTGCCTTATTAATAGTTATTAAGATTCGTAGCCGGGGTGTCAGAAACATATTAATGATCTAGAATAAATAAGTTTACACTTTCAATTCCCACTTCAAGAATTTTAAAAATCCAATGAAGACAACACAAATAGAATGAATGTGTAAGACTGGATGATATATATTTTTCCCGATTGAAGAAAGGTTCTTTCAATAATTTAAAAATTGTCAAAAATATACGAGTTAGATCCTTCCCCTAAAAAAAAAAAAAAATAATAAAAATAATGTAGTTCACCGTTGTACATTAAAACCACACGATAAGCTGCAGCTAAAAGTCTATAAAGACTATAAAAGTGGAAATTTTGAAGTAAATGTGATTAACGACGAGGAATTTATCGGGCGTAAGAGGAAACCTTTGATGTCTGTAGATACTTTTTTTAAGATATTAATTTCACACTGATTTTGAAGAAAATATACATCGTAGCAACTAAGCTTTTATTTTCTTTCTTTTTTAAATGTATAAATAATAACCAAGTTCTAATAATCACATTCTAATTTCAATTAGGCTTGGTAAATAGAATTAAACTCTCTGATTACAAAATCATTACACGGAATAATTATGAAAGTTCGAGAATAACTTTTTGTTTTTAATTGCTTTCACTTAGGGTTAATTGAGCCGATAACAATTAAAGTAATTAGTGCAATTATGCTGTTCAATACCACTGGGATTGAGATTTTATCATTGAAAGCCGATAAAATGTCATTAATTCTGGCACTTTAAATTTATTTATATATTGAAAGTTACCAATTCAGGTCAACGAATGTCAAATGTAATGAATAATGTCGAGAACTGTATAAAATTCAGTAGTAAGTTGAAAAATTCATTGTCGATATCCTTCAATATTAGTATTTTAAGAACTGCGTGGCATTGCCAGAGTAGTTGTTACAAGACCAACGGGGCATTAGTTAATTAGTCAAATTAAATAACATAATTCGAGTCGGAATTAACTACAACATTCCAATAAGCTCTTTTATACTCTCATAGAAATGGATGCATTTATAGATAAAATTGTATTATACGAGCGGCAATAAATAATCCAATTTCTACTTAGGGCCAGGATTCTGCACGATAATACCGATGGAAAAATATATTTCAAGGAACAACGAGACAAAATAGCAAAAATGAGAAATTAGTGAAGAGAGTGAATTATAATTAGGAAGATGGAAATTATTTTGGTTTTAAAACATTTATGAATGCAATATTTTTACTTTTTCGTGAACTTAAATTAAGTATAAATCACTGTCGATTTTCAAGCCCTGAATCACTAGGCGTAATATATTTAGAAAAATTTATATGTTAGGCAGACTGGGATATTTTTATAATTTGAAGTTGCAATGATAGCAATGTACTGATGACAGCAGATATTTTCACGAAACAAAATCAATTTTAAGTATAAATCAGTTGAAATATCATACCTTTCTGACTTAGCAACACAAATGTTTAACGAACACAAAATAACACAAACACACATACATGTATAAACACACAGGAGCGATGAAGGAGCAGGCTGCCGAACGCTGGAGATGGACACTGATTATATTGATAACTTTTGATAATTGATAAGAGTAAATGATGATAGTGAGCATGCTTGATAAGACATTATAATGTGTATATGGTAGACGAACCTCGAAGAAGAGCGTAGAGAGCTACTAGTCCTAACGGGAGGGGGCCCGAGTGGGAACTGACTACCCCCACCTGGGTAAGGGTCCCCCTCCACCCGGCTATAGGGGTGGCTCACAATGCTTCGCCCTCCCTCCTTCCCTTCCCATCTGCACCCCCAACCACCTTAGAGCCATAATACCTATGTGAGTGTATGTGTATAAACTACCTATACGCATATCGTCAACGGGCCCGTTCGTATTTGCACCTTACGATAAAGGTATGCCGAACTTAAAGCAAAAAAATGTGTCGGGCTAAACTAAACAGATGTCCCATTTGATCCCGATTATACACACGTGTCCGCCAATGACAACGATAGTTGAGATGAATTCAATAGAAGTGTAGCACTTGCTAAACTAGCCTTACAAAGCAAAATAAGTTAATTAATAAGCATATAATCATTGCTACCAAAAAATATTTCATTTTGGAGGTACAGCTTTACGGGAGCGAAACAGCTATACTCTCCACAAAATGGGATATAATAGATTGGATGTAATGGAAATGTAGATCTCATCAGAACAAGTTGGACTAGAAATAAATCCAAGTTCAAAATGAGGTTAGTGAAAGCAAAAGACTTATCAAGGTCATGGAAAAAAGGAGAGTGAAACTTCTTGGGCATATCATAAGGCACAACGATTTCATCACAAATATATTTGAAGGTTATGTCCTTGGGCATAAGGAAAGGGGGAGGCTTAGAAATCCAATTTTAAAGCCATCAAACATCTTATGGATTTCGGTGGGCATAGTGGTATCATGGAAATGATACCACTTGCGTAATTGCATGAGTTTTCACTACAATGAACGAATGCTTGGAAAATCATGTCCAGAAGAGCGCGAAAACTCAGCAGATTCCCAACGTTTCCCAGATAACACCTTAATGCATATGCCAATAAACTTCCTGTTCAGAAGGTTAGTCACGCGAGTTAATCACGCATGGATAACCTAGAGAGGTGACGCCTGGACAATGAGAATTCATTTAGCGACAAACGCCGACAAAAGAAAATACTTAGCCCTATCATGGCTAGATAAGGGTAGTAATCTGAAGATGACCAGTCCGAATTAAACATAGTAGCACAAAGTGAATGTAAATAACATAAATAACGAATATTATTATATATTATCAATCACCACATTTTGCTGCTTAGGCCAATCGGGACGAGCTGTCTGTAGGTTTTCACCCTATTCTAGCCAGAGTGGGACTACGGATTTGAATTAATGAGTTCGTAACTGAATAAATTGCTATGATGTTCCTATAAGGAAAGAGCATTCAAGAGAGAGGGGTTCATGGTGACACCTTGAGAAGGCTGATTGTAGAGCTGCATAGCCCCCCAAGCAGTTTTCCCGATTGTTGGAATACAGCTATGAAGAAGAAGTTATCACACATTGTAAGAACCCAATGAAGACTTGCCCTAAATTTATGGTGAAGAGGAATGGGATTTACTAAATGCTGGAAACACAAAGGAACGAGGAGAAAAATACTAAAATGATGTCCTTCATATTCGATTCAGGGAAATTTAGAGAACATTTTACAAAACAAATCTGAACGGAGCTGAAAGAAAATGAGCTACAAATAGACATCCAAAGGATAATTTAAAATGTGGATAAGTGATTACGATTAAGGTAGAACAACGGACGGGTAGAGGTCATTTACTCAGCTGTTATCAGGCAACAAATAAATGTTATAGTTATTTATTAACGTCTACTTCGTGCGACTAAGGATTTCATTTAATAAGTTTGCCGCTAAATAAATTCCTGTTGCCCAGGAGAGAACCCAACCTTCAATCCTAGGTTTGCCAAATGAGATTATGAGAAATAATTGTAAAAGGAACTTAACTGCTAGTTCTGTGATAAGTAGACATGACTCCTTAAGTTTTTCCTAACTCAAGTATACAACAACAACAAACCCTCTCAATACTAAAGAATAGAACGCTTCAGAACTTCAGCTCTTTAGAAAAAAACTTAAGAAATTAAAGCCAAGCGAATGAATGTTATCATAAAATCTAAAAAAAAAAGATTTTATCTTTCTTAATTTAATTTACTGTAGACTGTAGTTAAAACTAAGGTTTAGCTGGAGGGGGAAAAAAATTATTCCATTTTGACTATGTCCGGTTTGGGTGTAGCCGTCAAAGAGACGATAACCCTAACAATGGAGCAAAAACTGGCCCTCGCTCGGTCGGGCCCGAACATCTAACCTGATCATAACCCTCTCCTCTTGTAGCCTAACTGCATTATAAGGCTTAGGACTTTTTCCCTTGAAGAAAGTATATCTGCAATTTATTCAGAGAGGTAAATCAGTTACTTTTGAAGACTACATCATAAAAAGGCAGAGCTTTCACTTACACCTTATGAACTTTTGGGTTGATAATTGATAACGATTATAAATTCACCCAAACGTATTCCATTTGTCATAAATAGGGTGTTCAGAAAATTTGGAGTTTCTGCACTTGAGTTTACCAAAATAGTATTTTATAGCACAAAAAACAATTTCTCATTGCCAGCACACTGTTCTCACTAAAAACATTCAAGCCCAATCAAAGAAATGCCCATAATTTAATATCTACATGTATTTTATATTAGTCTATTGGTCACATTTGGTCTGGCCAAGGGTACATGTAAGATTTTAAGAATAAAACACAAAGGCCACAAAAATAGGTGTCGGAACTTTTTGTATAACACTGAGTATATTTATATAATAATGCTGTTTTTAATCTACGTGTGGCTGAACTATAATTTGGTCCTGACACATCATTATAACGTTATTTTTATTAGTAGCCAAATGTTTTGCTTTAAGAGAATAATAGCAACCTCAATGACTAAAACTTAAACGAAGACTCTAGATGACAATTTTCTTAATTCTGGAATGGATACGCTGTTGAGTGTTTTACTGTGTGAAAAGCTTCTGATTTTTTATGTTCTAATAGAATTATGCTCTTCTGAAATGTTACCACCTCTATGAATGCTAGATGAAACTGTATAGAGCCTTACCTAATCGGTTTTTTTTTTTAATGAGAAATTCAGACATCTTAAAAAAACAAACAAATAACTAGACGGTTATGTATATGTTTTTATCCTAACACTGTCGTAGGAAATTGTTGTTATATATTAAACTCCAGTTTATGCTGCTATTTATAATCGTAGACAGGTGTATAGGATTTTATTTGATGAGACCGTCACTAAATTAACTTAAATGTATGCAATAGCTGCACCCAAAAACGATCAATCCATAAGAAGACTATAACAGTAATTTATTTCCAAAATATGGGCCGTTATAATAACTAAATTATAAAACTTTCTTTATACGAATGATATGACTTAATATATTCCTAAATATATTAGGAAAACTATGTAAATGTATCTGTTTTTAGATAAATGCAGTTGAAATTAAGTAACTTATTAACATATACTGATTCAAAAACTTAATTCATAGTCTTGATCAATTTATTTTAAGATTTTCGCTATATTTAGGATATTTTTTCAATTTTATTCCACGAATAAAGAATGCATTATAAAAGGCACAATCCGTACCAAATGAATTTGAAGCCTAGAGGTAAGTCAAATTAATAATTTATGTCCTCGCAACGCTATGAACGGAACTTCTTATAGGCCAAAAGTCGGGAGCAATATTACAAAAATGCACAGACTAATTCCTTAAAATAGTTTGTGATATGTTTAAGATATATAATCATGAATAGTATGATTTATAATGTAAATGAAATTCACATTCATCATGGAATTTAGAATTATGTACATAAAATGAAAGAATCAATGGTAAATAAATACAGAGGCGACGGCCGTTACCTGCAAGGTTTTACAGGCTGACAATAAATGAATAATAGAATATGTTCTGTTCTGCCAAAGAGATTCCAATGTTCTGTTACCAATATTACTTCAACTGGAATAGCATTCCCGTGAGGTTCTCTTGATTTTCGGGGCATCAGAACGAGATTGCATCCCCTAAGTTTTGGAAGGCGCTCTAAAGGAATTAAGTTGTTTTTAGGGCTTGTGGGGAAAGATAAATAAATTAGTATTACAGGATATATGAATGAAATTAGATATATATTGAATATCCGTGTACATTTCGAGTAGGGGATATTCCAGACCTGACAAAGGACCCTGGAGGATATTATTGTGTTGGGCGGTAAAACTGTGGTCACCATAGAGAGCCTAACTAATTGGCCCTAAATAGAATGTGGACTGGAAGTAGGAGCAGGTAGTCCACCCCATGTGGGGGACAGATGCTCTCCATACTTCCCTGATCACTAGTCTAGGCATCCTCTTCTACAACTCAATCCAGCGAGCTTCCATGAGTTACATTTTCACTCACAGATAGAGTCGAAAACATCCGTCACGCAGGGCCTGCGTACACTACACAGGTTTCCCTCGTCAAGATTGATACTAGATAAGCCTACATACTACTAACACAACACCGTGAATATTAAGTGAATAAATACAAACAGTAATAAAAAATCTTTCCTCACTCGGCGGAAGCGTTTCAAATGTAAACAAACAGGTCTGCCAACGGCTCACCGGAATAAAAAACAATAAGTGAAACACATCAGAATATAACATAATAATTTTATTGAAAACGATGTACTATACCTAGTACTGTAATTTATAATGAATCAGAATAATTTTTATCTCAATCAATCAAATTTTAGTAGTACAAGAATTATATTAAGAATATATTTTCATCTATCTTGTATAATAAAAGTCTTTGGAAAACAATATTTGGCATTTAAACTTCCAATAATGTGGTTTATTATACAACAGAGTATTGTTTATTTAACACAAGTAGAAGTGGGGGCTTACTGAAGGCTGAAAAATGCAAATATCTCTGTTAATATTCAAGATAGAGAATAAATGTGTATAACAATATTTATAATACATGTAATTTGCTATAAGATTGATTCTAATATCTAGTTTGGAAACGATCAAACAAAAATTGCGACCGCTAGAGCGGTAACAAACATATATATATATATACGCAGTTTTAAACGGACCTCATTTTCGTCATATACTAGGTAGGATCCATGGATATTTGAGAAAAACTTTCGAAAATCATGAGTACCACCTCAATAGCTGATTTCCCTTAAGGAAAATCTCCTAACTTAACAAGCCACTTAGAGGCGGTGTAAACTAAGTACGTTCACAACTTACCGGTCACGCTACTGATCTGACGCCATTTATGATCCACTTTTCCTATAATAAAAATCCTACGTAGACCGGACTTGAAATTCAAGCTGGGCTGGGTTTAGTGGCACAGGTCCTCCAAGTAAAAATTGTATTAGTAAGAGAGGTCGTATACAGAAGACTGAATAATTTAAAAATATCTTGATTAATGCCTGAGTTTAAAAAGAAAATAAATTGCATATTTTAAAAATAACTAAGCCGTGTTATAACTTCAAAGACTAAAGCGATCCATATGACGAGGCACTTCTAACTAACAACACTACAGATATGTTCAAAGAATATTCATTAACCCTGGCATGCATTATCTGAAAGTTTCGGCAAGAAGCGTTTCAACAGTCAAATATAGTACACAAGAGAAAAATTATTCTTTTAAAAAAGTAGTTCTGGAAAATTAATTTATGAACATCATTCAGATTATATCAAGATAATTGCATTATTACATGATCTATTGAAGAAAAAGAAAAGGTTTAAAACGTACAGATAAAGAAGTATACATTCCCAAGAGATGTAAGCCTTTCGGTAAATATAAACTTCGATTCAAGTGGTGGTTCCTAAGAAGGAAAATAAGATTTATTTCGTATCGGCTCTCTCAAAGGTACTTCGCCCAATAATAGCCACTCTTCCCTTAACATATTCGTTCGAGAATATTTGCGGATCAAAATAAATATTAGGTTATAGGAAAGCAAAGTCAACATAAATTATTTATGTGAATTAATATGAATATAATTTCAGTATATTTGACTTACCACTTATTTGGCAAAATATAATTCATTCCGCAATTCCTTCAGAAATCCATTGGACTGTTTCCAATACTAAATGCCTAACGGTAGTTCTTTGATATCTATCTTCCTCTGATCTCCAATAATATATTTTCAAAGAAATAACAATGTACCTTTGAAAATCGGCACTTCCTATTAAAGGGAACAAAGCAGAGAGCCTGAAGATACAACCTTGAGTATAAGACAAACTCAACAGTTTATTACTACTTCACTGGACAGACACAGTTTACAATTGTTTTGATTCCTCGTCAAAATTTTGTTCTATAGCACAAAATCAATGCTAAATATTAAAATATATATACCAACATTTGAATCATTTACTGTTGTATTGTCCCGCTCTTACATCACACAGGGTAAAATTCCTTGACAAATATATTGTGCCTCAAAGAGAATACCTATCATTGGGAAACATTTTGGATTACAACTGTGAAAATAAAGTTAATGATGTTTTCTGCATATTATCAAAAATTCGGGAAAGTTAACAGTATAAAAGAAAGAATTTTATTATTTTTATGGGGGTGCTTAAACTACAATAATCGGCACACTATTTATTGTATGCAATTATACTTATTATTAGTGTTCTGTTTGTCATAAATCTTAGAGAAGAATTATGTTAATCTGATATTCCAGAAAAATGATCTTTATTTAGACATTAAAAAAGAATCTACTGAATTCATTATTATAATTATTTAGATTAATATTTATATTGCATTACATGCCAATGTACATGCTGTTTATTTGTAATTTAGAAATTATTATTATTTTATTTACATATTTTTTAAGAAGTTATAATATATTAATAACCATACTAACAGTAATTGGCTAAACTCTTGGCAACATGTTTGTGAACATAAGCCAATAAAATATCTATCTATCTATCCAGTGCTAATTATTTCATAAGTTATCTAGACATAGGCCTTTCACTGATCCAATGCATGCGAGTAAACACTAAAAGAACGTTATAAATTGGATTTGAGTCTATCATGGAAGAAGTCCTAAGACAGAACGGAAAAACAACTCAAATCACAACATTTTATTATCTCTATGTCAGTTTCCTCATCTTTATAAGCACTCTTAAGTTCTGTTTAGCTTTCTTTAAAATTTGTGAGCATAAATAGTTTAAAATATCGATTTGATGGCCCTGAAGGGTTGAAAAACGCTATCTTTGTACAATTATAATGGAAAATTCAAATTCAGAAAGTATAAAATTAGCAGACTTCGAATAACGATCTTTTCTAAAATGTTCGACCCATAAAGAACAAACATTGGCAGGAAGCAGGGGAACCAAAGTGGATTCTAATCTTAATGAGTTGGGAAAGTACCATAAGTTCGGCTTTATCTCTGCCAAAAACCAATTCTATAACTGAATTATGCTACTTGGCATATTCTTATGCATCTACATGCAACTTAAATGATCTCCAAGTAACTCTGACGAAATACGTGCCAACCTGAGACAAGTACGACTAATACAAATGTTACTTCAGGTCGGCTACACAATCAGTTTTCCTTTTCGTTGTAAATCAAATTCTCAAATAAGAATAGTTCTCGAACGGACATTTCCCCGTACTTAAATGTTATTTATTAAAGCTTGATTTATACTATGGCAAATCGGGACAGTTTATCAACAGGTTCCCACCCTTTACTAGCCTGAGTGGGATTTTAAATAGGAAGTTCGAAATTTCCACTGGCCAAGCGGGTGTCAAATTCATGACTGTAGGTTTATTGTTATTTCTTAATGTCCATTTTGTGCTACTAAGGCTTATTGGGAAGGGTTGTCTACAGGTTACCACCCTTTTCTAGACAAAGTAGAACAAAGGATTTTATATAGGAAAATTCGAAATTCCTTTTGTCCAAGATGGAGTCGAACCTACTACCAATTTTTTTTTTTAATTTATTAATAACCACTTTGTGCTACTATTGCTAATTGGGAAGAGTCGTCTTCAGGTTACCACCATTCTCTAGTCAGGGTGAAACCAAGGATTTCATTTAATGAGTTCATCACTAAATAAATACCTATTGCCCAGTTAAGAATCGAACCCAGGACTCCAGGTTTACCGAATAAGATTAACATCGAAACCTTATTCACATGGCTAACCTGAGTCCCAGACTCAAGTTTAGTATTAATACCAACACCTTGACTCATGTGGTTAACCTAAGCCCAAGTATTAAGCCATGAAGCGATTACAGGTTACGAACATTATCAACGAAGGATTTTGTGCCAGTAGACATACATTATTTCATGTTTCAGCAACAAAAACATATCTTCTATGTCCTACAATTGTTATTTAGAACTAACTCAAATATGAAAGTAAGTATTTGAATTTGTTGAGTTTTTTACTTGAGTAAACTCCCACTCTTTTATACTGTATCCACTACTATATGTATAATTTTACTAAACGTCTCCTTACTTATGTCTCCCTTACACCGGGTTCTTCTGAGGAAGGCTAACAGAGAATAGAAAGTCTGGCACTGTCATATGTGGGGCATTCGAACGCGTGTGGACTCCACACTCTAAATTTACAGGTTTATCAATGGAATGGCTTTCGGAGAGGAGCTGGATCGAACAGGTGAGCTGGACCAGGTGATAAGGGCTACAGATACTTCCATTATCAGGAGGCCAGAGATAACAGCCCTGTAATCCAGATTAGCCGACTACAACCTGAATAGCCCTTCACGGGGGTGTTGCCAAAGATAACGTAAGCAGCTCATCCCAGCTATAGAATATGGCATATTGAAGCTCAGACACAATTAGATATTATTATTGAAGTCAAAGTATAACAATAAACAAAATTTGAATTGGAGTCAGGTTCAAATTAATTTAAACAAACTAAAAACCGTTCCGCAGGGGCTGCGTAAACTAAGCAGATATCCGACATGCATTTGATAAGTAAACAACACCCGTTCTCTGAGATACTTAAATACTGAGGACAATATAAACTGCTTACAGTTTTATTTGAAATTGTTAAATACGTCGAAACGAATAGGAAAAGAAGGTTGGCAGTTGCCTCGAGGAGACGCCAAGCGACAGTCTACGGAGTGAATGCAGCGAGGTATGAAGACAGATGTTACGGGTGTGTCACTCTTGGATGACTCTTTGGAATACAAAGCAGCAATACCGCTACGCCAACAGCCTCAACACAATATGACCACAGTCACTGACTAAAAATAATTCACTTTATTTACTTTTATGAAAACTCGAAAACCAAAAAATATCTCCGATTTGGACAATGTATGATTTCCTTGTAGACTTATTAAAAATAATTTACAGAATGTTTCCAGCAATTCATTTAAAATTATATCACATGACAGTGATGATGCACCGGATCAAAGAATGACACAGAACATAATTTATATATATTTTTTTGTGACAAACAGAAATGTTCAACGATAACAAATAGTGACGGCATCCACCAACAGGTATGACAATAGTCCCTATATGTTGGTGGAACCAACCAACTGTTCTCAATGAAAAACTTAGCACTTGTTCGGACACAATATTTAGGCCACTTAGAACATAACTAAAAATAAGGAAGACTCCTCCAGTCCTGACGAATCTACGAAGAGTAGGATATTCATAACATAAAATATATATAAATGTATATTTTTATACATACAAATAAAAACAACAAGAGAAAATAAGGAATAATAATAAATGAAAGAAAATAATACACACTAAAGAACATTCAAAAGACATGAAAACGAAAACCTACACCTGAGTGGACCCAAAATGACATCGATAAAGACAGCTAATCCATTCAGACACCTAAGCCACTAGCTAAACAAACTTCTCCAAAATGAATATAACAACAAGCAAGCAAAAGGACTATTTAAATACAGGACATTTCAAGGGACCATCCAGTTCAACTAACGACCTGCTTGAGGGTCGATCAGCCAAAAATGACGGCCTCTACCGAAAGGCCTGACAATAAATAAAGTCCGTCATGCACGTGCTGCGTAAACTAAGCAGATTTCCCACGTGAAATTATACAATAGAGAAATCTCCGTACGAGTGCCGAACAGTAACGCAAACGGCCGAACTAGCTTTCGGCGGGAACGATTAGAAGCAACCATAGATTGTCTGTTACACTTAATGAAAATGCAAATATCTCGGTTAATATTCAAGATAGAGAATAAATGTAAATAACAATATTTATAGTAAATTTAATTTACAATAAGATTGGCTCTATACAATTTTTCCCTCCCACTGATCCGATTTGAGCCGTTAACGAACTTGGTCTTTCTTTTTACATAAAACGATTAAATACCGAGTTTGATGGCAATTAAACAGAAATTGCGCCCGCTAGAGTGTTAACGGACAAATATATATATATATATTGTTTTGAACGGACTTCATTATCGTCATCTCCTGGGTAGGATCGATGAACATTTGAAGAAATTTTTCGAAAATCGCGTCATGAGTACGACCTCAATAGCTGATTTCCCCTAAGGGAAATCTGCTAAAATCTTATATCTTTCCAATAGGCGTGAGAAATTTGTATTTTTTATTTTCACTCCCTCAATCAAAAGGGGAGGAGCACAACTAGATATTAAAACAGTGCTAAGCATAACATTTACCAGTCGTTTTTGAGTTATGCGAGATTAGTACGGATGTCAAGCCAAGAAAATTCTAGGCTTTAGGGACGGCCAAACGAACAATTTTTTTCACGTCTACAGTAATTTTTTTTACTTCGTACAAGGATGGAAAATGCACAATTGTAACATATAGTTAGCAACAATTTCTAAAAAGAAATCATTGACCAAACAGCCCATGAAGGGCTACTTCACCGCTTCATAAAATTTACAGCTGGACTTTCCAAAGGTTAGTAAAATGGAGTTCTTAACATCTCAAATATTTGACACATAATGAATATGCACAGAGATGAAGGTTACTAGACAAATATTTTACACGTTAAAGGTTTTCATTTGACTCTCATTGAATTAAGGAGTCATTTATGGTCTATATACAATAAAAATGAAATATTATTACAATAGGATAGCCCAAACCTGAGAGTGAAACGAAAGAGGATATCCTTAACTCACCTGAAAAAAACAAATAAACATTAATATTCAGTTATAAATTATTATTCTTATAATGAATAAAGAAAAGAAATTAACAAGATAAAACTGGTTACAGTATCAGTGCCTTATTGTCAAGAATAGCCTGGGTAAAGGTTTTGATGACTATCGTTGTCAAGATATCTAATTCTTTTGTATACTTTTAAAAAATATTGGAGAACATAATTTACAGATCGTTTTATGAATATATTAAATAAACAAAATGTATTGATGCATTTCATTAAACATTTTTTCAATTGAAATTATGTGATATCTCCGTTCCTATGCACCGGATCAATAACTATCATAGATCAAAAATTATAGATCTTTTCAAAATGAACAAAAAATAATTGTCTACCAAATTTGTCGCATCTTTAATGGGTAAAGAGGAGCTCAAGTAAGCCATGTGAGTTAAAGTGTTGCCTTAAATCTCACATGGAAAACCTAGAGTGGCGAACTCGATTCCTGTCTGGGCAAGGGAATTTATTTAGTAACAGAATTCATTAAATAAAATCCATAGTCCCACCCTGGCTTGAAAAGGGTGGTAACCTGTAGACAACCCGTCCCTATTAGCCTTAGTTTCAAAAAGGTTAATAAATAATTTTAAAAAAAAAACATTAATGGGTAAAGACCCTTAGCCAATTATGATCAAAAAGGAGATGCACATCTAAAAGGCAACATACTTAAATATGAAATTTCGAAATTCTTAGACTAGTGGTGGTCTTATGCGAGAATGCGTACATACGTAATGATATCACTCCGAAATTAGTTAAATGGGATAGGAAAGCTCACAATTCCAATGAAAATCGAATATTTCCCTTTCTTCCTACAAGTAGCAAAAAAAAGAAAATGTCTATACAAATCTTATTGTTTCTAATATGTATAGAGAAATTTACAATGTGGTTTGTACAACAGTCGTAAGTATGATGAAGTTTCAATATTCTAAGGCTAGTCGTTTTTCGTAAAATATTCGCCATGAAAATCAAAAGCGGTTTATAGTTGCTTCTGCACCAAAGAGCTTCTAAATTGATCTTCAGTGAAATATTTTGGACTTTTATTTATTTATAAGGGCACTATTGTAGCCTGTGCTTAATGCCAAACGTTCTTACAAAAATATATGAGAATAACCACACTGTATTAACATCTTAATGTAATTTTAGCAGATTTCCCATAAGGGAAATCAGATATTGACATCGTACTCATGACGCGATTTTCGAAATCTTTCTTCAAATGTCCATCGATCCTACCCAGGAGATGACGAAAATGAGGTCTTTTCAAAACTATATATATATATATATATATATATATATATATATACATATATATATATTTGTCTGTTACCGCACTAGCGATCGTAAGTTTTGTTTTATCTTTACCATGATATATAATCGTTTTATACAAAAGGCAGATCGAGTTCGGTAACGGCTGAAATCGGACCAGGGGAGTTTAGACGGGGAGAATTTCGAAAATTCTTAATATCTCCGTTATTATGAGTCGGATCGAAAAATTGTATAGAAACATTCTTATTGCAAATGTAATGTTCTATAAATGTTGTTATTTACAGTTTTTCACTATCTTGATTATTAACTAAGATATTTGCTTTTTTTTTTAGTTTTGTCCCTCAGTAAACCCCCCTCCTACGTATCTTATATTAACAATAATCTATTATGTTACGAAGCATTTTATTTGAAGCTTAAATACCAAATATTGTTCTCATTGAACTTTTAATTTTTGAGATAAATGTAAAAACGTTACGCACGCGGGAAATCTGCTTAGTTTACGCAGCCCCTGCGTGACGGACTTTTTTGTGAAAGTAAGGTTATCCTTGACCTCTAATAAAGAGGAAAGAAGGACTCACAATAACCTCTACTTTCCTAGAGTTTATCAAAATAACACCCACCTGCTAGAAGACCCAAGGCTGTCTGACTAGCAAATATGCTATCTGGCTTCAAATAACACTCAAATATCAAAAGATATTTCACACTTAACACTATTATATTTAACATCTTAAGCACGTCTGCGAATACCCCCATTAATTAACACCCATATTATGCAACCGAGGCAAATAAGTTAAAGTTTCTTGAGGTTACCGACCTTTTCTAGGTAGAGTGAGACTAGATATTCTACGTAATGAGATCTTAACTACATAAATTCCTTTTCCCCACGACTCCAAGAGTACTAAGAGCAATCAATGCCGTAGCACTTAATACACCCAAGGCAACCTAAACCCCATATTTGGAGCAGTCAGATTGAATAATTAATTTTCATCAAACTAAGTTCAGCTTCTTCAATCAAATTAAAACAAAAGATAGTATAGCTGCCTGAAACGAGGTAATTAATTCAAACTCAATAATATAGTAACAAGTTGAAACTGTGGGAGTAATGAAGGCCAACCTTGGGCTAAGATATAGTGTTTCGAGTTAGCCATAATGGTGACAGAAAGTTTTGCCAAGGAAGGAGTGGGTGGACGTGATGACAGTCTCTAACTTATGAACAAAGGGAGTATAACTATTCCTCATAAAGAGAAACTACAATAAACTGTATTATAATATGCACTACAGTAACCTTTATTAAATATGCCATTTACTGTAAAACTATGCTGTCTCTGACTGTCTCTCACTCACTCGTTCCCCTCTGTCTGTCTCTCTCTCTCTCTCTCTCTCTCTCTCTCTCTCTCTCTCTCTCTCTCTCTCTCTCCCCCCCTCCGCTACACTCCCCCCCAATCTTTGTCTCTCTCTCTCTCCCTCTACACTCCCCCCCCCAATCTTTCTCACTCTCTCTCTCTCTCTCCCTCTACACTCCCCCCCCAATCTTTCTCTCTCTCTCTCTCTCTCTCTCTCTCCCCCCCCCTCTCTCTCCCTCTCTCTCCCTCTCTCCCTCTCTCCCCCCCCCACTCTCTCTCACTCTCTCTCTCTCTCTCTCTCTCCTCCTCTCTCTCCCCTCTCCCCTTTCCCTTTCCCTCTCTCTCTCTCTCTCTAATCTCTCTCTCTCTTCCCCCTCTCTCTCTCCTCTCTCTCTCTCTCTCTCTCTCTCCCACTCCCCCCCCCCAATCTTTCTCTCTCTCTCTCTCCCTCTCTCTCTCTCCCCCCCACTTTCTCTCTCTCTCTCACTCTCTCTTCTCTCTCCCTCTCCTCTCCTCTCCCTCTCTCTCTCCTCTCACTCTCTCTCTCTCTCTCTCCTCTCTCTCTCTCCCACTCCCCCTTCCTCACACTCCCTCTTCCTCTCCTCTCCTCCCACTCCCCCCTCCCCTACCTACCTCCTTCACTCTCTCTCTCTCCCCCTCCCTCCCTCCCCCAATCCCTCACTCTCTCTCTCTCTCTTCCCCTCTACACTCCCCCCCCTCTTCTCTCACTCTCTCTCCTCCTCTCCCTCTCCCCTCACTCACTCCTCCTCTCCCCCCCCCCCTCTCACTCTCTCTCTCTCTCTCCCTCCCTACCTCCCTCCTTCCCCAACTCTTCTCACTCTCTCCCTCTCTCCCTCCACTCCCTCTCTCTCCCCAATCTTTCTCACTCTCTCTCTCTCTCTCTCCCTCTACACTCCCTCCCCCTCCTCCCTCTTCCTCCTCTCCTCTCTCTCTCCTCCTCTCCTCTTCCTCTCCCCTCCCCCCAATCTTTTCTCTCACTCTCTCTTCTCTCCTCCCTCCCTTTCTCTCTCTCTCTCCTCCCCCCCTCCCTCTCTCTCCTCTCCTCACTCTCTCCTCTTCTCTCTCTCTCCCTCTCCCTCCCTCTCACTCCCCATCCCCACCCTCCCTCTCTCTCTCCCTCTCCCCCTCTACACTCCCCCTCCAAACTCTCTCTCACTCTCTATCGCTCCCTCTCTCACTCCCTCCCTCTCTCTCTCTCTCTCTCTCTCTCTCTCTCTCTCTCTCTTTCTCTCTCTCTCACACACACACACACACAAAATTGAACGGAAACTTCCTGAAACAGAAGAGGAAGGTTCTAGGTAGAACTACTAACAGAAAATACTACAAAATGTATTAAGTGTAAATATCCAAATAACCGTTCCTTAAATACTAACCAAATTCCTAATTGCTGTAGACTGATGTTTCATATTTACATGCAAAAGGCAAGTTCATGAGTTGCTGGATGGTAGAGGAACCAATTAATCAACAACACAAGTTTTCGGTTTTAGCAGATTTAATTACTAACTGAACACTAATTATTAATTCTTCTAATAAAGTAAGTAAGGTTTGTTACCTTACTTATAAAATTCAAAACAACTTAAATGTTGATCCCAATCATCTGTCGAACTGGTTTAAAAAAAGAAATAACAGAAAGAAGAAAAAAGAGGACTACATTTATAGCAATTACTCTAGTTAATAATCGGACAACAGGGATTCAGAATGTTCGCAGGGACGAAATACTTCTTTGTGCAGCAGAGAGACCTTGATCGCAATTTTTTTAAAGAGACGAACACGTCGAGTTACTTGGACGAGTTAAACAGTAGTCCAGGAGATTAAAAGTAAGACAAATAATTTTTGTAAAACCGTTACAATACCTGCACAAGTATATACGGCTGCCTGCAGCCGGTGGGCTATTTTGATTGACTTGAACCAAGCAGGAACATGTACATTGTCTCGAGGGGGGGGGGAAGTAAGAGGTTCCAGAAGGGAACAGGTAAACTGTTGCACTTTATGATAAAAAATGTCAAAAAGTATATAATAATTATTTTAGTATTTGATTCATAAATTTGACAATATTTTCAATGAGAATTTTATGCAACGTAACCGAGTATCTGATGTATTTCATTATTTCAATTAAATGTTTGTCGTCATGGATTTTGCGTAGGTAGGTAGATAAAATAGAATGAAATAACACTCTGATTGAAAGTGGTTTGCTTCGTTGTTCAAACATTTATTTTGGGATGGCCACCTAACAAGCAATTTACGCGCTATTAACTTTGAATATCGGATGGCTGGTTTTTAATTAACCCTAGTCTATTGAGAGAAACGCAAATATTTTTATTCACGTGTTTCCTGCGAATATCAAGTTTAAACTCTCCTGCCCGACTCGAAATTATCGATTCAATTGTAATTCCCATTAATACGGTGCCTACCCGCGTCAGAGAAGTTTCCAGATGGACGGGAATAAACTTTGACCCGGAAGAGCTTACAATATTTCGATGGAATATGGAAAACAGGGAGATTCAGGTAAGGGATTTAGGGGTGGAAAGTTTGGGTAATTTGCATACTAATACAGAATCGGGATTGAACAGAAGGGGGGGGGGCAAAACCACAGGAAGGAAATAGTAACTTCTATCTCCACCTGATAAATCCTGTTTTAAATTTACATCCAATCCAGTTTTCCAACAATGTTAATTCATGGTCAAGGAGTATTGTACAATGAAGTTACATAATTACACATTTCAGGAGAATTCCGGAACCGGTATTGCGTAGTTCTTTCTGTAGTGAATAGGCTACCAGCACAGATGAGACATGGTGTTACACTGACAATATTGGATATTAATATTTGTGCATAATATTGAAGAGATACTTAATATCAATAGCCTCGAAAAACTACACAAGATTTACTGCTTTAAGACGTCACATGCAATAATCTGGAATCTGATGGACCACACTCCAGTTAAATGTTATATTAAGACGGAAAAGAGTTTATAAAATGCTTTTAGTTATCTTTTATGTACTATATTTTACTATTTACACTATATTGCTTTTTTTGTGTTTTCTTTATTGTCATATTATTGTTGATCTCAAGAACTTGGATTTAATTATTTATTTAAAAAAACAGAATTGTTATTTGTTTATTTAATTTGTACAAGATGTAAATCTTTAAAAAATAAATATATATTCTATTCTACTGGATATTAAAAGTAAATAGTAGCTGTTGGAAAACCAATGGACAATCTTATGGTAGAGGTGGCCATGGGATTCCTACTAAAGCTCAACCCCGAAAAGCAGAAGTTTTAGTCTTTGTTAACTTCAAAGTTCAAGTTATTCCAAATACCCAAGTAGAAGAGTTCCGTGTTCTATGAAATCCGTACGACCATGAAGCACGTCCCTTTGGTCGAAATGAATTCATCTCAAGCCCACTGTAGACTGCGCAAATTATCTTTTGTGTTTCGGTTCATAAGTAGAAACGGAAAAAAGCATAAACACAAATGCATTGCAATAGTATTAAGTCGTGTATCCGTTGCATTGCAATAGTATTATAAGAATCTTGCAAATGTTAGAGACGTCACAAGAAAACACTGGAAAGAAGGTACTTTCTTAAGAACACAGTCTACTTAGTTTCTGTTAAAACCACGAATGAATCATCAAGATATCAAAGTTTTGAAAGAACTTTTATTTACGTTTTCATTAAAAATTTGTGGGAATTGAGTTTTAAAAAGAGAATGATGTTATGATCGAGAATAATGATAATTTTGATCAGAAATATTCTAAAATGCAAGAAATAGAACTCTAGACGGCTTGAAGATGGTGCCTTTGCATGGAAAGCTCTTGCCAACTGTACTCGACCATCAGCCAGTGACGACGGTCTTCACCGACAAATAAGACAATAGTATCATCTATACTGGTGGTTCCAGCCCTTTATTTAATATATATGTTTTTTATCAGGAATACGGTTTCAAGAACACCTTACAGATCATTTACTTTATAAATGTCATATTATAGATTGTTTCTCCTCGTCTAAATTCGTAATCGTATGACCCTGGGACAAGAATGAAGGATTATATATCAGTTTCAGTCGAAGTACTAATATAATGTCAATCGACGATAAACCAATGCTTATCCTTATGATCCTTCCCTTGTTTGTTCCAGTTAAACCAGGAGTCAATGTTCAGGGAAATAATCACAACTGCATTATATACAATAATAAAATGTCCTTTTAACTGTATGGGCCATGATGTTGGGCCATCCTTCTTCAACCTAGGTTAAGAAGTCAAGCATGAATGAATATATGAATTAATCAAGGAATGCGAGACAAATTGAGCGAAAACACACTAAACACTTGAATAATAAAAGCTAAATGCTACATACGTAATTCAAAAGACTATTTAACGTAAATAGCAAAGCAGCCAAATAAATTTTGGAGGCACAGAGGCCTCTAAGAAAATATCAAATCAATAGCGAGACACCTATAACAGAAATTAGAAATACGAGTAAATGGAAGGTAATATTCGTGGAGCATTGAGAGGTTGCAAATGAATGAATTTCAGTGAAATTCTCACTGTATAACCAGCCGGAGTTTGAGATCCATCACTTCAGCCCCCAACTCAGAGTGAAAGTAAACACTGAGGACTAAGTGTAAGGATTCAATTAGGGAACAAACAGACGTTAGGGGTCAGGACTCGGAGAGGTTTGCCTAAGAGCTATACCTCTGCCCACACCTTGCTCTCATTAGCAGGAATACAGCTGTAATCCTGCCAACGGATAAATACTCAGAGAGCATTAGCAAGGGAATCCTACCATTCAACAAATTCACTTGAAGTAGATATATATTATATACACATATAAATCTTATATGTACACCCCTTCACCATAATGAGAGGAGCAGCCTCTCCCTGCCTGGCAAGGAAGTCAAGAGCTAAGGAGGAATGGGACTTAATAAGATAAGAAAATAGCCACTGCTATCACTTCACTTTACACACTATAGGGGATCGATCTGTGGGCCATTGTCTCTTGAGGCGCCGTGGAGGGGAATATGGGTGAGTGGTACTGGAAACGGCTAGGACTTCTGGATTTGAATGATTGGATAGCCTGCTGTGGAATTTCCTGAATCTTAAGGGAATTAGGTCCTTTACAAATGGGATATTAAGATCTTTATGGAGGGTGTGGTTTGAACATAAAATGGAGCATCTACTACGGTGCGCAGAACTTTGGACTGGAAACTAGGACAGAAATAACTGTGAGTGAGGATGGAGACAAGAGCATCAAAAAGTACTAATCACTCCAATAAACCATATGTGAAAGTGACAGAATTTTAAATTATAACCAGGTTTCTAACTGTCCTTTACTTCCAACGCAATACAGTCGTCTATAAATATTGTATAAATGGGGCTCAGGTTAGCCATGTGAGTTAAAGCGTTAGCCTTAATCTCACATGTTAAACCTTGAGTGGCGAGTTGAATTCTCGCCTGGGCAATAGGAATTTATTTAGTGTCGGAGTATACTACATAAAATCCTTAGTCCCACCCTGGCTAGAAAAGGTTGGTAACTTGTAGATAACCCACCCCAATTAGCCTTAGTTGCAAAAAGTGAATATAAATAAATAAAAATATAAATACACCAAGACAAGAAAAAATCCTAAAGACAGGTTTTTCAGTGAATAATGAACATTCTACCATATTTCTCTTATGGGAAATCACCGATTGAGTTGCGTTCTTAGAAAACTTCCATCAAATGTCCATCGATCCTACCTAAAAGAAGTCAAAAATGATGTTCAAAATTTTATATATATTTGCGTTTTACTCAAAAATCAAAATTTCTCTGGTATTATTATTAGGATAGAAAAATCATAAAGAACCAACAGTTTTAAAATATTGATGTTATACAATTTTTGTACTGTTCATTTTCTCCTCGCTCAAATATTAAGGGATTTATTCGTACTTTCTTGTTTTCAGCTTTCAGTAGCCCACAACCCACTTCAAATTGTGTCGGTTTTTTACTTAGAAAAATAAAATATTTGGTGCTATGAGATCAAAGGTCTGTGGGAATTGTGCTTAGTTTACGTAAACCCTGGCTGAAGAAAACTTTTGTGAAGGCAGGTAAAATGTGGGCAGTTTAATTGTCAAAGAGAGGAACTAATATCTTGCGAAAGTAGACTCGAGTGTTGCAGCTCGATTAATTTCTGAGCAGACTTTCCTCGGTGTAATTAAGAGAGGCCTATATAGCCATCAGAACGGGGAGAGCAGAATCGTAATTAATCCAAGTGTTGTGTGCAGCAGGTCCAATTTAGACACAAGGACGGCCGTTCGAAGCACCGAGTATGGGGGTTTGAATACTAAACAGCTGAGGGACTTGGCCCAACTATGGAGGACTTTGCCTCTCGGCATCAGCTTACTTCTCCATCTCCGGGATGGAACTAATTCGCAATATTGCCCATGTAACTCCAGCTGGAACACATGTAGTGTTAGGTAATAGTCTCCCGGTGCGGCCACCTTCAAAGCAATATACACAACAAAGGGATATAACTGGGTTTCAGAATTAATCTCCTCGACAAGGCAATGTGGCATTAAAACCATTTAAACTGCTCCATATAAACTCTCTATCTACTTATATCTTCTTTTCGAAGATTTCCCTCATATTGAGGTTGTATTCATGACGCGAAACATAATTTGCGGTTGAACCTTCGTTTGATCGTTACCAAAATCGGTATTTAAACGTTTTATGTAAAACTAATGAGCAAGTTCCTTAGTGACTGAAACTGGATCTGTGGAAGGTGGTAAGGTGGTCTTAAAGGAAGAATTTCGAGAATTCGATAATTCGTCTTGAATGTTAGACACGATATATTTGCAATTTTTTTCAAGTGACTTTAGCTCGTATAGTGAACTAAATGTGCCTTAATCATAGGCTATACAATAAGGCACGGATGCAACGACGCGGACCAATTTTTAATGGTATGAAATGAAAAGAACTCATTATCTTATAAAAAATCAATATCATTCTATAAAGAAAAATATCACGAAGAGTTTGGGTATCATCAATTTAAGATTCAGGGTCAATTGTTCGGATAGAGGAACAATTCCGAAAAGGGTTTTTGAAGACAATTAGGATTAAAGATGAAGACTGGCTGCCCCAAACTGAATCCATTATCTTGGATTCCAAAGGAACATAGAACCATCATATTTATATATAGTTTTAAATTATTATTGATTTTTTATAAATATATTGGTTTAATTTTTGGCGCAAATATTAAATTGATTTTAATTCAACGCTCATTTCAATAACATTTACTTTCATTTTATTTATTTATTCCCTATTGACCAATGTAACTCAATAGTTCGATTTTCAGTTTTGTACCTAGCTTTGAATTTTGTCTTTGATTTCGGCCTTGTTTATTTATTTCGTTCTATGTTGGGTATCCATTTCTGTTTTTTGATTTCTATTCTAAGTTTTTGAGATTCTTTTTGTTTTTTGAATTCCGTTTTGTTTTCTTGAATTGCATTTTGTTTTCTGACTTCCATTTTGTTTTTTGAGTCCGTTTTTGAGTTCCAGTTCCGTTTTTTGTTTCATTCTGTTTTTGTTATTAATGTCGTCTTTTGTGTTCTATTGCTTTTTTTTCTATTTCTGTATTGTATAGCGTTTCTATTTCTTTCCCAATTCTGTTTTGGTTTCATCTCTGTTTTTTGGGTTTTCTCACTGTTTTGTAATTCTTTTATATTTTGTGTACCTTTCTGTTTTGAGTTCCTTTTACAATTTGTGTTCCTTTTCTGTTTTGAGTTCCTTTTACAATTTCTGTTCCTTTTCTGTTTTGTGTTCCATTTCTGTTTTTGTTTAATTTTGTCAGTTATTATTGTTTTGTTTTGTTATATTTGTGTTTATTTTGATTTGTTTTTTATGTTATGAAGCTTTTATTTTGAGCAACATAGCCAAAGCTGCGAGGCTCCAATAAATAAATATCTATTTATTTTTTAATTTCATGTGATGATGATTTAGCTGTGTCGTCAGCAACTCACCATCGGTGAGCAGCACAATAAAGTGTTTTTTTGTCCAATGCGGTTAATTAAATTAAAATTAAAACAGCAGTAATATTCATATCATTTATAAACAGTTTGAGCATGCAGAAACCGTATATTTTACACTAATACTTATAAATTTCACTAAACCGAAATACGTTTAAAAGTACTCTCGCTTCTTTTTTCCCCTCGGAGGAGATGTTGAAAGCATACAATAAAAGTCAGAGGCCAAATGTGACTTTCAACATTTTTTTCTTTCAAATTAAATGATCCAGAGGGTTTGAAAGGGTTAGAGAATAAATTCTGCTAAGGGCAGAGCCCTGAACGTTCGCTCTGAGCAAATCTTCCAAAAGCTGCTTTATCCCCTTTATACATAATGCCAGGGCTTAAATTCACTCCATCTCTCTCTCTCTGATCCTCAAACATAGCCTTTCTACTTAATTAAGCCCAGTAAAATTCAAAATCAGGCCATGTGCTGAACGAAATTCTATAACATTTGATGGCGTTTCAAGGAATCACATATTACTAATTAATGTTTTAATGGATTAATAAATCTGACGTAAGCCTATTCCCAAAACTAAGTTTACATGTTCGGGTGAGTTTGAAACAAATCACACTCGGGTTGAAATCACTATCAGAGTTCATCAATATTTTATCCAGTTAAGCCGCAAACCACATATATCAGAATAAATCTCCAATCAACAGATAGTATAAAAAAAATAGACTTTCTTCAAATCAAGAAAACATAAGTGCATGACGCAAGGGGTGTGTAAACTAAGCAGGCTTCCTACATACTGGCATACTGATTGTACTGATCTTATCTCACCATATATTCTCTATTTCTTGATAAAAATCTGATGAGTAGAAGTAGGCTGTCTATAAAATCTTAATTAATGACTTTAACACAAATATAAAATTTTATTTTGGGATTTTTTATTTTTTGTACGTTAATGAGTTTAAATATCAAAACTCCCAAATACCATTATATGCCGAATTCCAAGGATCACTTTGAAAGGCACGAACATACTTACACGGAGATATAAATATACGTGTGTGTGTGTTTTTAATAGACTTCAAGAGAGATCCTTGCTATCTAACAATTTTCTTGATTATAACATTTGTTGTTGGAGAGTCTCAATGTAGAACTACTGCAATCTGTTGTGACTCTTCGTTTTCAGATTGTTTCCATGGGAATGAGCGGTGTCTGTTATTACGAGCGTATAACTATCTAGAAACTTCCTCTTCTGATTCAAGAAGTTTCCGTTCATGTGTTTGTGTGTGTGTGTGTGTGTGTGTGTGTGTGTGTGTGTGTGTGTGTGTGTGTGTGTGTGTGTGTGTGTGTGTGTGTGTGTGTGTGTGAGTGCGAGGGAGAGGGAGAGAGGGAGAGGGAGGGAGGGAGAGAGAGAGAGAGAGAGAGAGAGAGAGAGAGGGGGGGAAGAGAGAAGAGAGAGATTTTGTCATGTCGGCACGATCATGTCGATGGTGTGGATTCATCAAAATCAAATGTTACTTTGGCTATGAGTCTAGCTCTATCCATTTACTTATGGAAACTGCTAGTTTACCAAAGAAAATTCTCTAAAGAAACTCGATTGTATTTTTCATAATCCCAATAAGTCCATTGACTGTTCTGGAATCTTAATTTGAGCCGATGAACTATTAGCTTACCAGTACGACACAAAAATTTTTATTTTGGACGTCACACAAAGGTGATTTGCTTTTAAAAAAGTCAAGAAGTTGTTTTCACCACAAAAACAAGTGAAATGAAAAAACACCTAATGGCCGAAAATCATGACCAGGACTCTCTACATTTTGAAGTTTTACACCACCTACCTAAGGGAAGGAAAATGGACAGGGTTGAGGGACTAGAGATTAGATTGGACCTTCTAACGGCAAAGAATAACATTAATATTAAAGAAGATGTCTGCCCTCTAAAATTTGTTCCAACAGCCTCTTTACCTCAACTAGCTGGAATGAAAAGCCAGTCTAGCTCCAAGAGCCGACAGGTCAACATCGAAAACCTTCGGTAAGTCCCCTTTGTCTCCCTTTCTCTTCTTTGTCTTGTAAAACGTCTTTGTTCATATAGGGCTTCTTTCAGTTAGCTTTAACTGTCTATTTGTACCAACCTAATTTAAAAATAACTGTTGTTGATTGAAATGTTTTATATTTTATTTAGTCCCACGTTAAATTTTATATGTTTTTAGCCCAAAGAAAATTTTCTAAAGAAACTCCATTGTATTTTTCATAATCCCAATAAGTTCATTAACTGTTCAGGAATCTTAATTTGAGCCGATGAACTATTAGCTTACCAGTACGACACAAAATTTTTTATTTTTGGACGTCACACAAAGGTGATTTGCTCTTTAAAAACTCAAGAATTACCCAGTTCGAATAATCAAAATAAGAGATATGAATATATAAATATTTTATAAATGAACATAGTGCTAAATTAAAAATAAATTGGTGATGGCCATAGCTGTAAATGATCTTAGGAATTGAATAACATTCTTTACGTGGAAACTATAATGAATTGGACCATCGAATAAAGTCTCTCTCTCAGACTCTGAATTATTCATAACCCTAAAGAGTTCTCAGGCCGAACAAGTCAAGAAGTCCTCTTTGTAGAACACATAGAAAAGTATTGAAATCCTAAACAAACAAATCCTTAAGGGATATATAGAGACAAACAGAAAACCATTATGAAAGAGGGTATACTAGTGGGCGTCTGGAAACTGGAATGCAAACACGGCTCAAAGATGCAAGAGTTAGTGGGTATTCTCTTACAATATACGGCCATTTCTTAAAGCTCTCTGTTCATATAAAGATAGGACAGTCAGAGAAGTAACAAAAGGTTCCTATTGTACTTGTGGATTGTTAGAGCTTCAAACATCGTATTAATGAGTTCAAACAAGTTCTTAAATAAAAGTTCACCACGTAAACTAAGCAGATTTCCCATGGCATGACACACGACTAATCTCATTTCACCCTACATTATCTATTTCCAAATAAAAATCCGATTAGTAGAATTGGGCGGTCAATAAAATCTTAATTAATGACGTCATATCTCATATAGTAAAGATCGGTTGAATGTATTAGGAATTTCAGTTTGGAATATGGTGTTTCATGATATATTTGCTTATTATTAATGTGTAATTACTAAGTGTTAGTTTTTACTAGATGCTGAAACAAAAAATGCAAAATCTCTATTATTATTAAAGATAGACAAAAAATCCATAGAACAACATTTATTGCAAATCAAATTTACAACAAGATTAGTTATATATCATTTTTTGATCCAACTCATAGTTACACAGATATTTTGGGTTTTGAATTTTCTCTACCTCTAAACCTATCCTTCAGGTCTGCTTTCAGCCGTTAACGAACTCGATAAATGATTCACATTACATGAAACGCTCATATTTCGAGCTAGATAACGATCTAACAAAAATTGCGATAGCTAGAGCGGTAACAGACAAACATATATAATTTTGAATCAACACTATTTTCATAATCTTCGATTATGTGAATTGATGGGCATTTGAGGAAATATTTTAAAACCCTATTATGTGTACAAGCTAATTAGTAGATTTCCTCGCTGGGAAATCTGCTAAAAGGCAAGATAGGAAGATGTTCGTAGCAGTCCCAAAATATATAAATAGAACTACTAACATCCATAGACATTACTATGCACAGATACTAATGCGATTCATCCAGTATATAAATATATTGTACAATATTTGGTCTATATATCTTTCGGGGTTCAGGTTAGCCATGCGAGTTAAAGCGATGACCTTAATCTCACATGGTAAACCAAGAGTGGCGAGTTCGATTCTTGCCTGGGCAAAGGAAATTATTTAGTGACGAAATTCATTAAATAACATTTAATTTAATTCATTAAATAAATGCTTTAATTTTAAAGACAAATTTTAAATGTAAAATTCAGCCTAAACTGAAGTATTTTTAATGCGGTTTCTTACATGAAATGAACATTACTTTATAGAGTGCTTCGTTTAGTCTTTTCCAATATTTTCTCTCAAGCGTCTATCGCTGGCAAGTAGCCCATCTGCAGATCCACCACATTTCGTAATCCCACCCTGGCTAGAAAAGGGTGGTAACCTATAGATAACCCCTCCCAATTAGCCTGAGTTGCAAAAATAATATATTATAATATAATATATATCTTTCTCAGCATATTTCTTATTTACTGTATTCTTCTGTCAATTAATTAATTAAAAAGCGTATATAAAAATAAATCTATAAATATAGGCTGAAATATTTAAAGTATTCCAGAAAAGCTCGACTTTAAAGAAAATTAACACTTTTCCTGTAATATTCTTGCAACAAAGATCAGTCCGAAAGTAATTAATAATTAAGGTGATCCGAAAATTACAAGTGTAAAAATGCAAAGAAAAAGAAATAATGGAATTGTAACCACCATTGATGAGATTACAATTTTTAACATTGGCAAAAGGAAACTACATACTCAAAATATCGTCCTGAAACTCATTGTTGAAGGTGATGTTAATCAAAGAAAATGACTAGTGTTTTCCCTTGACTTCAATAACAAGTCACAAACTTCAAGAACATATGTTTCAGTGTTTTAGAGCTTTGTTTAGTTTTTCAGACAACTGAAGATATAGCATTAAACCCTCAAAAGCGCTTAGGATTAAAATTGATTATAATATTTAAAATTATTTAGAGTTATGACTACGCCATATAAGCCGAAGAGAAGAAGGTCTTACTTCTTCAAGTAAAACAAGAATAATACTACATCATTCCCCAGAACCTAGAATTCAACAATCATGAATGTTTGTAGCCTTTATTATTTAAATTTAAAATCCATATTTTAAATTAATTTGGAAAAGAGGCTTAAATAAACTAAGAGAAAAACGGCCCTTCGCCTTACAGAAAGGAGTTCTAGAATCTAATTAAAAAAGTTTCGAGATACAATCGGATAAACGACGTTTTAAGGGCATTACTTTAATGATTGAAAATTAAATTAAGAAGAGCTTTAAGGTTTATTTTTTTATAAAAACTTAGCGAATTTTAAGGCGGAAAAGAAAAGGCTGAAAGTTGTTTAACTTCTTTAATATTCTTCAATAGCCTTTAATACGGCTTTAATAAAGTTGCTAACATGATATAAGTCATTAGCCTGGCTCCACGGAAGAGTACCTTTCAAACTTAATAAGTTTCCTCATGGTTCAAGTTATAATAAAGTTGTAATTAAATAATTTAAGCTTCCGTCCCATAAATTAGAGCATCTGAGTTGATGAAGATTATAAGTTCAATTACAGTTGGGAGAGTAATAAAAGCAACGGGCATTAAAAGTCTTTCATATCAACTTTTCTAATACGGACTTTACCTCTAAACTGGGTCGAGGTATACAACGGGTTATTATTGTTAAATCTACATTAGCATATAATTTATAGAACTTTTAGAGTCATCTGTTAATGCAATAATGAATCAGAGTTTGAATAAATATTCATCTGCAGTTTTTTATTCATGGGTCAACTTTCAACTTCCTTTCACCCGTTCTTTGAACGAAAATTCATTAGGATAGCCATTTGAGCATAAACAAATAAATAACCTCCTTTGCAAAAAATATAAATTAAATAAATGCTTTAATTTTAAAGACAAATTTTAAATGTAAAATTCAGCCGAAACTGAAGTATTTTTAATTCGGTTACTTACATGAAATGTACATTACTTTATAGGGTACTTCGCTTAGTCTTTTCCAATATTTTCTATCAAGCGTCTATCGCTGGCTAGTAGCCCATCCACCACATTTCGTTATTCCATCTAATCAACGGTCGCCCTCTTAGTCTGTGTCCTTCTCTTGGATACAACTCAATAATAAATTACCCAATTTGGCTCCATTCTTCGAACTGCATGCCCTGGCCATTTATATTTCTAGTGTGAAATTTCTTACCATCTCACCTATGCCAGTAGTCGCTTCCAGCCGCGTTATCCGTTTCATATCTTTCCTCGTTAACCCTAAAAGTTCGTGGCTCTACAGATCGTTCTTAGCTTGTAAATTGTCTTTCTTGACAGAGTCCAAATCTCGTAGCCATAAGATTTTGTTGGAAGGACAAAATCTTCCTATAATCTATTTTTTCGGCGTAGAATGAAAAAAAAAAGAGTTTATTTCAAGAGAGCTTTTCAGCCGAGGGTACACCTTCTGTTGACTTCTAGTTGTTGTCCATGGATACTAAAAAGAGGCGTGCACGGCCTTGTTAGTATAAAAATGTTAAAGAATAGTTTTATGCCAAGAGCTAGAAAAATTAGAACACGTTAAAAATTAAATGCCAATAATTAAAAACAAGTTTTAATTATTAATATTAAATAAATGAACTAGAAGCAAAAAGTTAAAAAAAAAATTCACTCCGGGTGAGATTCGATCTCGAGATTTTGTGGCTACAAATAGAAGACGTTACCCACTGAGCAATTGAATCCCTTTGAAGTACTAACCTCGGCAACCACTCAGGACTTCCAGACAAATTTAAACATTCTTTTTTTAAGTGAACGCTTGAGAAGTGCGTTCTCTCACTTTTACATAATTTGTTTTTCATTGGGTACTTCAACTAAAAAAGGTTCGTTCAAATCGATGCGGGGAAGGTCGTGCACTCTCCTCGTTAGTACCACAGATTCACACGTCCATGGCTAGAGAGAAGCATTTCCCGTAGCTTATCTTCAGCCCCGGGTAATGCTTATGTCAACTAGTTGTCCGAGCAATTCCTCTCTTTCCGGCGGTGATGATATATCGATATAGAGGACAAAATAGACTGCAAAACGCGAAATAATTTAACTAATTTAATAACAACAAACATCTATGAACCTAAAATTGTATTAAACATACGATGGTGAAATATTTCAGTCTCATTTAACTGTCTACATCCTTGAAGGAGACAAAACTTTGGGAGGAAAGTAACTTCTGTTATATATCTAACTCCCGGACAATAGTTCGGAAGTAGGGGCAGAACTTCTTATTTTTGTCTCTAAATATGGAACGGAAAAGGGATGTAATCTGCATTGCGGGTAATACAGTCAGTATATACAGTTTTTATATTTTAGATTAGAATATTATTAGAAATCATTAAAACCTAAATGTTTCTTCTCAAATGATAACCTCAGTTCACTCGGCACAACTTATTCATTTAATGAATAATAGAAGCGTTGCTACTGAGACAATCTGAGAAAGTTTCTACATAAAGTATTATAAATATTGAAATTACCAATAACAACTATAAACACAAAGTACTTGGACCTTTGACAACTCAAAACACCCATAAAACAAAAATTCATTAAGTTATAGAACAGATATAATTGATGGATTTAATAAATGTATAGTGAACATCAAATCATAAAATTAAAAAAAAAAAAAAACAAGATTGGAGTTCCGCATGATCCGGTGTGAATTCTAATCAGGTGATTATCCAGTTAGTTCATAAAAATTATTAAAAGCATTCCAAAACTCTTGTCATCTAACCAATACTGGTTTGTAGAATATTAAACATTTATTTTGTTGTGAGAGGTGAGGACGAGTTGGATGGCCAATCCTTGCTCTAGTCAGTATCAATAACTAATTGAGTTAAGCGTGCGCGCGCGCGCACACACACACACACACACATATATATATATATATATATATATATATATATATATATACACGCACATAAAAACCATTCTGTAAAATCTTTGAACATTGTTAGTAGGTAAGGGTAGTGAGTAAGTAATAGAATTTATTGAAGGATGAAAACCAAAAAATGAAAATAGCTCAGATAATATTCAAGAGAAATAGTGTTAAGATTTGTTAGCCAATTAAGAGTATCAAGCTCAGAATTCACCAAACTTCAATCACGAAACAAAACTTTCTCATTCGAAGCTGAGGAACCTTGCACTTTTTGTAATCAGTTCATCCCTAATAGCCTGTCACATATACTTCTCTACTGTGAGAAGTTCATCGAAGACAGAAATAAATATCTACCAACACTTTCCTCAGCAGTCAGTGATGTTCATAAAATCGAAGAGATACTTAGTATCGATAGCCGAAAAACTGCACAAGATTTACTGCTTCATCACGTCAGCATGCAGTACTCTGGAATCTATAAGTGCTGATGGACCACACGGAACTGGGACGTGTGTTATATTAAGACGGAAATGGGTTTATAGAATGCTTTTACTTATATTTTATGTACTGTATTTTACTATGTACACTATATTGCTTTTTTTTGTTTTTCTTTATTGTCGATCTCAAGAACTTGGATTTAATTATTTATTTAAAAAGATAAAATTGTTATTTGTTTATTTAATTTGAACAAGATGTAAATCATTAACAAATAAATATACATTCTATTCTATATCATATTTGCAATACGATTGTTTAAATATATTTATATATATTCATTACACATTAGATATTTTTTTTCAAAATCGCGTCATGAGAGCAACCTCAAATGCTAATTTCCCCTAAAGAAAATCTGGTAATACAGATTACACGTCACGAGTTTTCTTATGAGTGCTCGACTAATGTTTGTATCCTTGAGAAATTGATTTAAGGAAGACAGTGGTCGTCAATCTAAAATGGGAAACATTGTTCGCTATAGAAGTCCATCCACTCAAGTATCAAGTGCTCCACAGTATTAACAGACTCACTATCTATATCGCTGAACAGTATATTCCACTCGAAACACAAATATGCTAGCCTTCCAGCAATATGACAAGCTCTCCGAGTTGCCAGATATTGAACTGTATTTGTTGATGTTTTCACAGATGGCACACTATTATTCCTCAAAAGAAGTGTTTGGCTTACATGTTTGCACTCATATTGGAATACAAATGGCGGTTAAACTTCCTTTATTAACCAGGAATTTTCATTAAGATAATGGCCGTCTGACCAGATATCCGGCTACATTATTTCCCCAAAGGAACAGTCTGCTTCTTCAGGTGGAATATTATAATTATTCTCCTAAGTTCAAATAAAACTAAAAATCTAGCAGGAATATAAAAAAAAAGGCTGCGTAAACTAAGCAGATTTCTCACGTGAAGTTTTACAATAGAGAAACCTCCATACTAGTAACAGTAGTAGTCTCTAAACCAATTTCAGGAGAGCCATACAGTTACGGAAACGGCCGAACTAGCTTTCGGGGGATACTCACGAATAGACCCGACATCAGTCGATCTCAGCTCGCCCGTTATCCACACACCTATCGGCAAATATCTCGGTTAATATTCAAGATAGAGAATAAATGAATATAACAATTTATAGTAAATTTAATTTGCAATAGAAGTGATTCTATACAATTTTTCGATCCGACGCGTATTAACGGAGTTATTTCGGAAATCCTCCCCTCTAACACCCCCCCCCTCCCACTGGCCCAATTTCATCCATTAACGTACTTAATCTTTATTTTTACATAAAACGTTTAAATATCGAGTTTGGTAAATATGAAGCAAAAATTGCGTCCGCTAGTGCGTTAACAGACAAATTCTCTCTCTCTCTCTCTCTCTCTCTCTCTCTCTCTCTATATATATATATATATATATATATATATATATATATATATATATAATTTTTAACGGACCTCATTTTAGTTATCGATGGACATTTGAAGATACGTTTGGCAAATCTCATCATGGGACCTCAATCGTACCTAAAAATTCCAGATGTTGAAAATTGAAGCATCCAACATGGAAGCAAAATTCGTCTCGTAGGCCCCAAATTCAGTTATATAAGAGAGCGTAGGATCTTTGTTTCATGAAATAAGATTTCTAAGATAAGAGACTAGTTTTTTTTGATTTCCTTAAATATTTTTATTAGTCTCATTAAGGATAAAGTGCATATAATAAATATTATTTGTAGAGGCCTGAGTAATCCGACTTACGTAACGACAGAAACCTTACGTTAGCTCAAGAATTCTCTTAAGAGAGAATTGAAAGCGTTTTGATAAATTTACCTACTTTATAAATGATTTCCAGGCAGATTATACATACCATTTTGAAGTAGAAACCTACATGCCGTTGAAAAAAATTAATTCTACATGCCAAATTATTACCCTTGTTTTTTTTGTAAGAGGGAGAGCATTGAAAAAACATGTTACTCGACTTCAGCATACACGTTTTAAAAATAATTGGATTTAAAGGATTGAATTAAATAAGGGACCAGGACAAAGGCTACAAATGTATTTCAGAAGATTACTTTTTCCTTCTTTTTTTTTTAAATTTAATAACATTTATATTCTTTCATAGTCAGTCCCAACAACGGACTAATGAAATAAAACAAAGCGCTTCAAAAATATAATGAAATACTTTAAAACATTCAAATAGACATTTTCTTTTACACATTAGGCAGGAATGCGTATGACTACAAAAAGTTATTACAGCTCATTTCCGTAGTAATTTTAAAACCTTATTCAATTAAAAAATAATTAAATAATTTAAGCTAGTACTCGATAATGTATTGGTATCGCTTTTCGTAGTAGATCGTAAAAAAGTCTTACATTAGTTAATTTATTGGGACTAACGAATAATGATACATACTACACTAAAAGTAATAACACAGTAGAATAACGGATGTTAGTAGGGCAAATAATGTATGAAAAAAAGAAAATATTCATATCTTAGAATACATACATAAACTGTATGTAGAATAAAGTTGATTTAGGCTTTCTTTTCTGCTTCTGTGTGGAGTTATTTATTTGAATACATGTTCCATTGCTACATGGCATATTACATGTATGATTATGTTTAAATACATTTTAGTTTTACAATATGTACACGTTAATAAACTATCTAATCAAATATAATATAAATAATAATAATAAATAAAATTTTAAATAAGTAAGATAATTACTGATAAAATTAATAAATGAAAAAAAAAAATCAATTAAAGTTAAACTCAACCGATGTTTAATTTGCGAGTCTACGTGAGGTAAATATATTTAATTATAATTCCCATTCCTCACAATCAACCTTCCATTAATTTGGGTTTATTCAAGTATTGCAACGGATGGCAAGATGAATAACAAATTTATAAATAAAGCAATATAAGCTGCACTTACGAATTCAACTTTATTTTATTATTTACTTGTACGAAGAGAAGGAAGTATTACAATAACGAAAACTTTTGGTTTTCACATTTCAAAATAATTATCCTTTTTGACCTTCCCCAAACTACTTTTGACTAGTTTCAGTGTGACGTCTTGTACGTATCTCGGGTAGCTCAAAAAGTCCATCACGCAGTATTTGCATTTATCTCATGACGTAAAAGTTCAATGAGAACAATATTTGTTATTTAGGCTTCAAATAAAGTGCTTCATAATATAACAGCATATTGTTGATATGACATAAGCAGGAGTGGGGGTTTACTGAAGGCCGAAAACTAAAAAGACGCAAATATCTCCGTTAATATTAAAGATAATGAAAACATGTACATAACAACATTTATAGATCATTTAATTTGCAATAAGATTGGTTTTATAAAATTTTTCGATTCGACGTATAGTAACAGAGATATTTCGAATTTTCGAAAATCCTCCCCTCTAAACCCCCCCTCCCCCTGGTCCGATTTTAGCCGTTAACAAACTTGGTCTTTCTTTTTTCATGAAACGACTAAATATCGAGTTTGGTAACGATTAAACAATATTTGCGACTGCTAGAGCGGTAAGAGACAAATATATATACATATATACAGTTTTGAACGGACCTCATGTTCGTCATCTCCTAGGTAGGATCGATGGACATTTGAAGAAAAATTTCAAAAATCGCGTCCTGAGTACGACCTCAAAGGTCCCTTAAAGGGAAATCTGCTAAAACGGCTAAGTTTGGACTGATGAAATTTCGTACTGCTTGACTTTTGTACTGCATGTTTTGATAGCTGATGATTGCCTATTGCCTCACTCTCAGATAGTCCTATAGTAATATTAGTTTATTTCAGTACAAGAGAAGGCGGTAAAAGGAGAAATCTTATAATTACCTTCATGCAAGGATGAAGAGATAATATCCACTAGAATAATTTCAACATATCCTATTTCGTCATCATTTAACGTCGAATGTCCTTGTTTCATTTCTCTTCACACTTTTCCATACCTACTCCTATCCCATCACATATTTTCTAGAGTACTTAGTTAACACAGTAGCACTTAGAAATCGAACTAAATTAGTACCAATTACATTAGAAAAAAAATAGTCTAGTAATTAAAATTCACTTATATAAGTGTTATCAATTGGCTCAACTTAATTCTAAAATAGCAATAATAAACTTGAAATATTTCCCTTTTTGCGGAGTATTATTAAGTGGAAAAGTGAGAAATTTACATAAAAGCTCTAATTACAGTATTTACTGGGATATACATAGACATAGTTGTGATGTTGCTACTACTTGACTTTCCAGTACACCTGTTAAATTAAATATAAAAAATATTTTGCAGGCCTTCAAATATAAGTATTTCATTTGAAAGTGCTATCCAATAATTCCGTTTCGTCCACAGGAGGAAATCTAGAAATATTTTTATGCTAAAAGAAAAATGCTCTCCGTAAATCATGGACATGTTATGGAGAAATTTGTAAATGTTATTTTTTCCTCCTGTAAACCCCCTTCTCTCTTACTCGAAAACGAAAGTACACAACTGAGATGTTCCAACAGAACTAACTATGGTATTTCAATATTCCCTCGAGGGAAATTCGCTATTGAGGTTATACTCAAGAATCAATTTTGGAAAAGTTTCTGGATATTTAACAATTTCAGTCAACACTTAAGTTCATAATCGTTAATAACTGAATTCTGATTAAGAGTAAGGTGATTTAGTGGCGAATTGGAAAATTCCAATTGTCTCAGTTATTATGAGCCGGATTTAAAAATGTTATAGAAATAATCTCGTTAACAATTGTCGTTATATAGATTTTTTCGTAACTCAAATATTAAGAGCATACTTTCTTGTTTTCAACTATCAGTAAACCCTGGGTCAGATTTTTATTTCGAAATAGAGAATATATGACGAGAAGAGATCACCAGTATCCCATCCGGCGTGGGGAATGTGCTTAGTTTACGCAGCAACTGCGAGACGGAATTTTGTGACACATGTACAGTCGACAAGCCGAAACGAGCCTAGGATTTATGGATGGTGCAAATGAATAATTACAATCGAATATTAAAACCGACATTTCTTGCAACTGCAATACTTCCTTACTTTCTGAAAAGAAGTAGCAATATATAATCTTTGCACAAAGAAAGAAAGGTAGAAGCGGATTCTAAAAGAATATCGTTGACAAGACGTGCATTGAAGGGCCTATGGCTTGCAATGGTCTTTGGTGCAAGGTCAAGTAATAACACTATTCTATTATTTTATTCAAGTATCTACTCAAAATGCTGAGCGTCAACAGAGTACATAAAATGTAACTACATAGCTACATAACATTTACTGTTGTACAAATCAGCCCCAATTATCCGGAGTAGGCAAATGGACATTAATAAATAATAATAATTCTGCTACGCTTTCCAAAGGATACTAAACAAAAAAAATAAATGTCTTCAGATAGAAGTTTGAGGAAAGACCAGGAGTTTTACTTCTTGGTTCCAACACGTTAACTTGAATGAAGGTTTCAAGAAATATTTGTCTGAACGTTTTGATTTGACTTTCATTAATAATTAAAACTAAATTCAGTGCAGTTATTAATCGTTTATATACAATAAATAAAATATTATAATTTAATTTGACCAAACCTGAGAGGTAAAGCGAAAGATGACATCCTTAACTCACCTGAAAAAATAAATGATATAAAGATTAATACTCAATTATAAATTATTATTCTTACAGTTTTGAATGTAAATTGAATGTCATGATAACAACACTTGTTAGAGTACCAGTAGCTCACTTTGAATACAGTTGGAAAAGTGCTTTGACGTATCATCGTCATGTATGTATATATATATATATATATATATATATATATATATATATTATATATCTGTAACTGACTAAATGTAAGAAACGTTCTACTTATTGGTAAGAGCGAGTATACCCAATGTATGGGAGGACACCCAGAAAAATGTAATGCGGTTAAAAAAAGAGAGACCACCCAGAAAAAGCAAGTACACGAAGTACTTGAAATAACGAGTAACGGTCAAATAAAAATTGCGACCACTTAAGCGTTAACAGACCAATATATATATATATATATATATATATATATATATATAATTTATTTATTTATTTCCTTCCTTTAGTAATCCTATAAGAAGGTCGTTTATTTGTTTCTGCATGTCGCTTGCAAGTTAGCATATCACATGCATTTGAGGTGAATTGCAATTAATCTATACATAAATTATTTCAAAAGTATGAGATGTATATAAAGAATTAACAATAACAACGTTAAACAAAAATAAAATGAGAAGATTATGTCTTAAAAAAAAAAAATATAATATAATTTTGAACGGACATCATTTTGGTCATCTCCTAGGTCGAAGGACATTTGAAGAAATGTTTCGAAAATCTGCTAAAAAGAGTCAAATTTCAACCAGAAAGAAGGGGTGCACGTAGAAAGACAAAGTTCAACAGAGAGTGATTACACCCAGAAAGAAGGGAGTGGAGCCAGAAAGCAACGAGTATAATCCGAAAGAAATTGCATCCAGAGAGAGAGTATATAACCAAAAAGAGACAAATACACCCAGAAAGAAGGGGGCGGGGCCAGAAAGCAACGAGTATAGTCCGAAAGAGTAATTACATCCAGAGAGAGCGTATATAACCAAAAAGAGACAAATACACCCAGAAAGAAGGGAGTGGAGCCAGAAAGCAACGAGTATAATCCGAAAGAAATTGCATCCAGAGAGAGAGTATATAACCAAAAAGAGACAAATACACCCAGAAAGAAGGGAGTGGGACCAGAAAGCAACGAGTATAATCCGACAGAATAATTACATCCAGAGAGAGCGTATATAACCAAAAAGAGCTAAATTACACCCAGAAAGAAGGCGTGCACTAGAAAGACAAAGTTCAACCACAGAGAGTGATTACAGCCAGAAGAGCGACTAGGACGGAGAACGAATAGGCACCCCAAGAAATGCGGGCGACCTAAAAAGAAAAGAAGTCTCCGTTAAACTGTTAAGGCAATATCGATCGACTATAAATTGTGAACTCTGTAAAGCCAAGAGAGAGATGAAAGGCGGATTCCGCTGTATTATTGAAGGAAGTATTTCCAATAGAGCCGAAGAAGGAGGAATCCGGCAAACAACTTATTCAATTCTGATTCGGAATCGAGAAAACAAGGCAGGAGAGAGCCAAGTTCCTGAAAGAGCAGAGTTCAAGTATTCTCACAAGTTGGGGGACAGTGGTTTTCAATCTCGTCTTCAGGAGGGGGAGGGGGAGTATCAATTCTTCAAATATCTCTGAACTACTTTCTTCTCTTTCATCAAATATAGAATCTTAAGAATAAACATAATCTTTAAAAGTTTAACGGTTTACTCGGGATTTAACGGTTTTCATTATTTTTTTTTTAAATGCATTATTAGCTAAGGGTATCATTTTACCATCACTACAAAAGTTACAAGTAAATCGGAACCCACAATTCCAAAGAGGATTAAACCTTTCCCACCCCTTCATCTGCAACAGCAATGGCTGGTCGTTCGTTGATCACAGCAGCATGACGTCCTAATTTCTAAGGAAATGGACATAAAATTTACGAACGAAATTTAGCTTCAGGCCTGAAACGAACGCAGTAATCATTCGCCCACGATTCGGCACACAAATACAATTTAAATAAACTGGCGCCACCACATGACTATCTCCAACTCTGATTAAATTAGATATACATAATATGCAAAATGTTTTATGCATTTCATTTAATAAAAAAAACTTTTTGTACACTATTTAGGGCAACTCCTTTCCTATAAATCGGACCAAAAACAGTCATGGAACACAATTTATAGATCTTTTCATTATAAAGAAAAATGGTTCTATGCAATTTTATTATCTCTATTTAGTACAAAGAAATTTGCAATTTATTAATTTCTCCCCCCCCCTCTCTCTCTCTTTCTCTAAACCTGTCCCTTCTCCTTAATTGATTTTGATGAAAAAGGAAAAGTCCAACTAGACAGTAAAGCAGTATGTACGTATATGAAACATTCTAAGCCTGAAAGAAATAAGAAATTTTGTACATTGAACCATTCAAAATATGATTTAAAGTAGTTAGAACAGTCAAAAATATACTATTGAATCGAAAGTAAAATGTTCTTAGGGTAATAAACGTTCCTATAACTATTTAAATAAAAGAAAATATAACATTTAAATGATTAAGGACATAAATAAATTTAGTTTAGTAATTTAACTGATAGTAGTTATCTACTTCTTGGGTTCTGTTAAATATTTCCATGATATAGATATCGCAAAAGATATTATGTTCCATATTAAACAGGGAAAAGGGGATAAAAGTGTAGCTACGGGAGTTTCCAGGAAATCCTTTGGTAGAAGGCATTCTATCGCTTCTGTTCTGCCTGGAGAAAGTAATTCCCTCCTAGGTGACCAACTACAAAGGGCCGAACCAATATACATGCAGAGAATGTAATATACCCTTCAATATAGTGCTCTCATATTCAGAAATTTTAAGCGCACAGAGTTTAGAACAGGAATTTACAAAATCCTCAAACTTTGCACCTATATTGTACTAGTTTTGTTACCCGTCGTTGGAAATTCCAAGGTTGGATAACATGAAATCCTTCTTTCATTTACATCACGTAAAACAGACGCAATGAAACTTGTACAGTCATTCAGTTTAAATTGTTCATGAAGCAAACAAGTGGAATTGGACGAATTCAAGTTAAGAATAACAGTTACACGGAAATTAATTGTAGTAACAAAGGTTTGCCGCCTAAATGTAATAATTGAATTAACGTAAGACTAAATAATCCCTTTATTAACATCAAATAACAGTGAATTGTTTTATACGTAAAGCACGGAATGGTATTTGACGAATATTAACGAATCGTTCATTGGGCGTATTAAATCTAGCCCCCCCCCCGCGCATAGAATTAGAAGAGTATATAAAATCTGTTCCAGAATGCGGCTGGGTGCGCTATCCGCCGTTGACGTGTTGATGTACGTGGACACGGAAGTCTAGAGTAGGCAATTCGAAATTCATAAATCTATACAAAAAACATATTTTAAATATTTTGTTCTTTACATATTTTCTGTTAGAACCTATATTTAATAATCGAAGAATTTGATTTCACTTTGAGGTAATCCCATACACATAAAAGTGGTAATACACCATAAAATAGTGCACAATGACCATAGCGGCAGTCAGTCGCAGGTCAAAAAGTCCGCAACGCAGGAGCTGTATGTATGCTTGTCGAAAAATGAATATGTTACGAAATATCAGGATTTTACATTTCAGAACTCCCTTATAACCCCCACTCCTGTTCATACCTCGAAGATTTAATATAGCATATAATCAGGGAGGTGTTAATACCAAATCACATACGGAGTTTCATTTAATTCGGTCGAGTATTTTGTGCCATTCAAAATTGTTGTTTTATAGTTTTTAGTGTATAACTCATTAATAATTTGTTATACTACAAAAAGTGTATATAACACAAGTTACTCTAAATGATAAAATAAACATTTTTTATGTCCATATTTGCCGAAAAATCAATAGGAAACGAAATATCGCCGTTCTTAATTTCAGGCCTCCCTTATAGCCCCCCCCCCTCCTGTTCGTCTCAGAGAATATTAGCATAGCCTAATAATCTAAGTTGAGTTAGTAGTAATATACATACGAAGTTTCATAAAGTTTGGTTCTGCCGTTTATGATACTATAAAGGACATATAGACAAACAAATATATTTGCATTTGTATTGTGTGAGTGGTCGGCCAAATTCGGGACTTTCCGCCGAAGCTAGTTCGGCTGTTTCCGTAACTGTTCGTCGCTCGTGAATTGGTTTAGAGATTCGTTACTACTGCCGTTATTAGAAGGCAGATTTCTCTATTGTAAAACGGCACGTGGGAAATCTGCTTAGTTTACACAGCCCCTGCGTGACGGACTTTATAGATAATTTGGATGTCATGTGATTGATGATTTAGCAGTGCAGTCATCAGCTCACCTTCTGTGACTAGTCACAATTAATTGTTTAATAAAGCGTTTTTCTTCATCACTAGAACATGTTTGTGTGAGTGTCTGTACATTGTCAGATAAACTGTCTACACAGGTTCCCTGCTAAGTTATATGTGTTAAGTAGGGGGATAGTAAATGTATAATTTATATAGCGCATAAAATAATAAATAATAAAAAAATAATAAAATTAATGAAAATATAATAAGTGACAAAAAATACATTGATTAAAAATTATAGTTTCTTTATTAGATAAAGACTAAACGAATCACGAAACATGTAGGGCTGAAATTAATAGTGTAAACGCAGGTCTTTTATTTGTGCGGTCCTGACAGAATGCAGAAATGAAATGCTCACTTTTTTATTTTTATTTATTGATCCAATCTATCATATTTTCAATTCGAATTTCAATTTTTTTAATGCAAAATGACCTTTTCAAGTTCTCGTACGTCAGATAAGAGTTGTGAAAATACGTCACATTTTCTGAACTGAAGTAATTTGTGGCAGCTAGTCCATTACGTATAACAGTGCAGACAGTTCATACAATAGTAGGGTCTATTTCGGAACAACAGGTTCAACTGAGGATAATGAAGAGGTTAGTGCTTACGTCATTGGTATAAAGTGGGTAGACAGAGGGCAATAGGTCGGACTGAGGTGAAATCGATTCTCTAACCTCTCTGACACTCTACGCTAACTCGGAAAGTAAGTGCAAAAATGTAGAAAGTCCGTCACGTAGGCTGCGTAAACTAAGCAGATTTCTCACATGTGCCACGTATTTGCATTTATCTCAAATAGTAAGAGTTCAAAGAGAACAATATTTGGTATTTAGGCTTCAAATAATGTGCTTCATAATATAACACCTTACTGACAAAATGACATGAGTAGGAGTGGGAGTTTACTGAAGACCGAAACTAAAAAATGCAAATATTTCGGTTAATAATCAAGATAGAGCAAAAACGAACATAACATCATTTATTGAGCATTACATTTGCAATAAGATAAATACTATACTATTTTTCGATCCGACGTATAGTAACGGAGATATTTCGAAATTCCCCCCTTAAAACCCGCGTCCCTCTTGCCCTACTTCAGCCATTAACGAACTTGATCTTTCTTTTTATAAAAAAAACTATTAAATACCGAGGACCTCATTTTTACACTGAAAACGGAAAAATAAGTTAACCATTCACTTAGAGAATAATAGACTAAAATAATTTTTGATATTTTAGAAAATAATTTCTTCAAATAAGATACGTCGATTTCAATTATTGCCCACTCACTTGTCCTTCGCTCTTATCGATTTATATCATGTTCCACAAAAAGTTTCAATATGAAGTTCAGCAGAGACAGGGTTAAAAAAATGTATAAAAAATAATCATGTTATAAAAGTAATTCCGTGTAATAGCTATTCCATACATTTACCTAACTCAGTATTGACAGAATATCGATACGAAAAATTGATTGATTGATAGACGTAAAATAGGGGAGCTGTAATTCGTTATATTTCAAAAATATTTAAATCCACTTTTATTAATATATAATACATAATTCGAATGTCAATTCGAGCGGACCCCATTTTTGACATATTTTCCTTAAGGGAAATCAGCTATTGAGGTTGTACTCATGACGTGATTTTTGTCCAACATTTCCATAAATGTCCAACGATCCTACCAGGACTCAGTACATAATATTAGCCCCATAATTCCCAATATTTACAATTAAATTCGGATTTGACATCCTAATTATGTATTATAATAATATAGTTGGATTTAAATAGTTTTGGAATATAACGAGAGCTCCCTACCTAACATCTATCACTGATCTCTTAAGTAAGTATCACTATAAATCAATCACTTTTTCCATATTGATATTGCAACAATCTTGAGTTCGCGTAAATGTAGAGAACCACAATTGCACAGAATTACTTATTTAACATGAGTGGTTAACATTTTTCGCTCTTACGCATAATAACGGTGGTTTATTCTATCTCTGATCCCCTATCGTCCTAGACACTACTGAACGTAATATCAAAGCGTCCAAAGTTAGTTTAATAAATGTTAAGAATTATAATGTCATGTACTGAGCCATCACAAAATGTTATGAAAAACGAATCCCTCGCTTGAAACTTTACTTAGAATAAGCATACTTAATAATTATACAAGAAGGAGGTGTTTAGTACCCACTCATTTATCGTATACATCCATAAATCTTCAATTTTGGTTTTTCTTGTGGTTTGGTCTCCCCTAGACTTCACATGTGTAATTATTAAGAGTGTTTCAAATCTTTAATGGAGTGCCTGTTCATAAAAGTTTCCGTAAAATCAGAATATGAAAAAAAAAAAAATCTATTTCCTATTTCAAATAAGGAATTTAAAATCGATAAATTCCATTTTAGTCAACACATAAAAAAATTTAGTTCAGATTTGAGATCCTGGAAAAAAATGGAGAAAAGTGTTGGAATCAAATCTCTAGCCAACTTAATACTTTAAGGGTAGGGAGGGGAGGCCCCTGAGACAGCCCGTGTGTGTTTATATATATTTAAATCCATAGTTATTCAAACTTTTGTTTAAACTGCTGTAAAAACGTATAACCATCTATCAATAAGAGAATAAGTTTCCAAATTATATCTTCATTTACAGTCTGTGCATTTAAATTTGGGTGGAACACATTTTTGGGAAAGTTTCCCATTTTCTCATAAAGATTACAACCCTCGACAATATATTACCCTAAAAAAAAATAGGAGGGAAATCTGGCAAAAATAAAAGGGCTTTATGAAATTTGTTGATCTAGGTGACACAATGTGAGGGAGGGTCGGTGAGTAGAATTTATAAATACAGCTGGGCTAGAGGAAGGAGGGGCTGGGAGAGACCTACATTATGCATCTCACCCCTGACCTTTCAACCCTGTACCTCTGTACCCACCCACCCTTAGCCCACAACACTCCATAACCTTAACACTCCAGCAACAGCAAAACTCTCCAAAATATATCGGTAATTTATATTCCGCAATATAATTATCTCATGGTTAATTTACTAACAGACAGACCCGAGTAAACTAAGCAAATTTCCTGAGTGATAGAAAGCCACATTCATCATCTCATCTGAGAGTACCCTCAATTACTTTAAGTGAAAATCAGAAGATTATAAGTGTGGTTTTACTGAAAGCTGATAGCATAAAATACAAATAACTCGTTTAATATTTGAGAAAAGAAAAATAATCTATTGAACAATATTTAACAAGGTTAGTTCCATAAAATTTTCGGATGTCCTTCTAAACCCTCTCTATTTCTGGTCAAATTTCCACAGTAAACCAACTGGTCATTAATTTGTCCTGCAACGTTTCTTTTATTGAGTTTGACAAGAGATGAGTATAAGTATATAATGTCGGTTGACAATGTAGACCTAAATATATTTAGCTCCATACATAAATATGGGCTCAGATTAGCCATGTGAGTTAAAGCGTTGGCTTTAACTCACATGGTAAACCTAGAGTGGCGAGTTCGATTCCCGCCTGGGCAAATAAGAATTTATTTAGTGACGAATTCATTAAATAAAATCTTTAGTCCTACCCTGGCTAGAAAAGGGTGGCAACCTGTAGATAACCCGTCCCAATTAGTCATATTTGCATAAAGTGGACGTTAATAAATAAATAAAAATAAAATAAACATGTACCTCATCTAGTAAAAATCTATCGAAAACAACAATATTTTGTTATGTAAACTTAGAGCAAGACGTTTCATGGTATAAATACGACTGTTGTTGATAGTTTTTAGTTTAGTTTTTGACTAAAACTGGCCGTTCATTGAAGGCTGAAAATTAAAAAATGTAAAAAAAAACTTGTTTAATATTCTACATAGCGAAAAAGTATGTAGAACAACGTTTATAGAAAACCAAATTTTCAACAACAATGTTATATATGATTTTTCGATCCGACTGACAGTAAAGATTGATTTTTTTCCCCCCTTGAACGAAATTTATCTATAGTTTTACATGAAACGCTTATATAATGACTATTGTGATTACTAATGCGTTAACAGACAAGTGCGTGTGTGTGTGTGTGTGTGTGTGTGTGTGTGTGTGTGTGTGTGTGTGTGTGTGTGTGTGTGTGTGTTTGTGTGTGTGTGAGTATATGCCATTTTGAACGGACCTCATTTTCGACACTAGATAGGATGGGAATTCGAAATTTTTTTTGCGAAAATCGTGTCGTAGGCCCAACCTTAAATTTAAAGGTGATACTACTGTAACATTTACTTTAGAAACAATATTGGTTCAGAAAAGGTACTCGAACGGACATATAATTAATTAACGAGCGTTGCTAGTTACGTTACGACTCAGCTAACCTAATTACAGGGGGATTTTCTCCCCTTTACCGGCGAAATGGAGTTAATCCCATCCTCCAAGGCCCGATTTAACTAGTTAAAGCTAACTATAAATGAATGGGGGGGGGGGGGGCTTGATCTTTAGAAATACTGATTCAGAGACTTTAAGCCCTTCATTACCAGCCCAATAAATTCAGAGATAAAGGAGTTGGTCGGGTCAAGGCTGCCGCGTACAATGGAGCCATTGTAAATACGCCACCATTAGCCCAAGTACCTGACTCCCAACGCCCTCTCTATACGCATACCGAGGCTAAAACAACTCAGGGGCTGGTTCTTAAAGGAGAGAAGTCCGTCATGCAGGGGCTGCGTAAACTAAGCAGATTTCCCACGAGAAGATTTACAATAGATAAATATACATACAGCTAACACTACCATGAATGTTAAGTGAATAAATACAAACGGTAATGAGAAATCATGCAGTCAATTTAGAATACAAGTTAATAACCTCTAAAACGGAAAGCGGCTGAATTGTAAAAAAACAGTCCAGCCAACCTCGTAGCGCTAAATAGATAGATAGACCAAAAAGACGAACAATTAATGAAATATAACTGAATATAACATATTAATTTTATTGGAAACAATTTAATAAGCAAGTAAAGTACTGCTGTAATTTATAATGAATCAGAATCAGTTTTATCTCAATCATTCAAATTTTAGTAATCCAAGAATAAAAGAAGGGAGGGGAGGGGGTCAACAGAACGTATTTGCATATATCTCACAAAGTAAAAGTTCAATGAATACAATATTTGGTATTTAACATTGTAATGAAGTGGTTCATGATACATCAGCTTATTATTAATATGACAGTAGTAGGAGTGGTGGTTTACTGAAAGTGGAAAACTATAAAATCCAAATATCTCGGTTAATACTCATTAATACGAAAAATATGTATAGTAACTTTAATTTGCAGTAAGTATATATTTATATACTTATACTTGCCTATTACCATTATTTATATATATATAATTTTGAACAGACCTCATTTTCGTTATTTTCTAGGGTATTAGAAGAAATTTAGTGAAAATCGCAGTATGAGTATTTTCCTTGAGGAAAATCTGCGATCAAAGCTCGGAAATCCAAAATGTCCCAGTAACTTAAAGTGGACATTAAAAACTATCATTTGTTCTTATAATTAATAAAAATATATTTAATGACACATACATTTTTTTTTAAGTCAGTGGATATTACTTTTTTTTTACTTAGCTACTGCAGTATCATTGGTTCTATAATATTTTCCAGCCGGCTCATGAGACAGAGTGAGATTTTAAAATTTCCAAATTCTTCCCACTTGTCTGAATTCAACTATTTACGAACGTGATCATTAGTTTTACATGGTTATATGTATCACTTATATATCGATAGTTTGTTAACGAACAAACATAAATTGCGACAACAAGAGCGTTATCAGGCAAAAATATAAATTCGGACGTCTATTGGGTTAGGATCCATGGACAATTGAAGAAGTATTTCAAAAATCGCGTTATCACTACAATTTTCAATGGCGTATTTCTCTTGAGAGAAATCTGCTAACAAGAATATATATGGAATAAAGGAAGGAAAGGGCGAACACTGGGAAGTAGAGTCGGATAATGGCATTAGCCGAACCGTGGGTATTTCGGTGGGGGCGGGGAAAAATTCAATTTGGTGAGAGTGGGCACTAGCCTTTGGGCCAGAGGCCTACACAGTCCCCGGGCAACCTCTTCCACTCATCTCTCGATATATAATACATTACACAAAGGCTAGGTGTTCCTCTCTCTCTCCTGTGTTACCCTCTGCAAAATAGTGACGGAGGGCTTAAGGGATGAAAGCACGCCACAGAATTAAATTCTCCTTTTACCCTCCCTCGCAGCTTCATTTCCTTACATTCACCCCGGGTTAGGGGATAAAGGCCATATAAAGGGATATTTACACGTGTTATTCCGCCCCCAACAACGCCTGGAGCAATCTTCCAAATGGAATCCTTTATATTCTTATTAAAAGTAACAAGAAAAAAAAACTGCAATCAAAGCAATACTGTTTGTTTTCATTATTGTCCTATATTTTTTTATGGGGAAAAAAATGTGAATCAGACCGGGAAGTTAACAGGTCATCAGAAGTATTCTTCCGAAAAGAGGCTATTTAGAAAAAAGTCCGTCATTTCCCACGTGTTGGTACGGAACACTACTAATTTCATGTCACCATATATTAACTCTGCATATGCTGGATGGTAGAGGAACCAATTGATAAGGATCAATAAAAAGGCCTTGTCCTCTAGTATTATTTTTATTTCCTTATTTACTATTATTTATTTTCGGAGTCGACTCCCCCCCCCCCTCGGTCACCCGGCGGTTGTTCTCCAGGCTTCAGAGCTATAATCAGCAGGCACTGACGATGGAGTGCTGACTCCGAAAGTGCAATTTGAATAAAATTAAAAACAATAATAGAGAACAAGGCCTTTTCATTGATCCTGATGACCACATATTCTCTATTTTCAAATAATAATCCGATGAGTAGAAGTGAGATGTCAATTAATTAATTAATCAATTAATGACGTTCTCACACAACGTATTTACATATGTCTCATCTAGTGAAGATCTGTTGAGAACAATATTGGTTATATAAGCAGGGAATTAGACCTTTGATGATATATTCTCTTATTGCTAAAGTGCGAGGACTAAAAGTGGGGGATCACTAAAGGCTGAAAAGTAAAAAATGTAAATATCTCGGTTAATATAAAGCAATTTTTATAGGACATTTAATTTGTAATTATATATATAAATATATGTACAAATTTACTTGCCCGTTCCGCTCCAGCAGAGGGGGGGGGGTGGCGTTTAAGATGGAAAGAATACCAAAACTTCTAAATATCTCCGTTACTATGAGTCGGATCGGAAAATAATATATAAACAATTTTAATGTTCTGCACATATTTTCTACATCTTGATTATTAATCAAAGATTTTAATTTTTTTTTAATAAAATGTTTATTTTTATGTGTAACCATAGGCGATATTTAACCGTTTTAGTCAACACTAGAGATAATATTTTTAATATTCAGAGACAGTTACTGACTGTTATCATTTTATTGTGATGGTTATTTATAAATCAATTTATTCTATTGGCAAGATAGAATTATATAATTTTTCAATGACTTTTTGACATAAAATCTTGTTCTTAAAAAAAAGAAAGTCTTTAAGTAATAGGGAGGGGGGAACTACTTATTTTCAGATTCAGCAGTTTGAACATCTTAGATCTGCTTCCAATCCTTTATACAAGCTTTATAAAGCTAAATATATATATAATTTTTTTTCTAGATCAGTGGATGCCTAGCAAGATGCTATTACATGTTCATTCATCAATAGAAAAAAAAAGTTGTTTATATTGGGAAAGTTAACCTATCAATTTTTTTTGTGGAATTTTTAAAATTTCCTTTGGGGTTGATGATATCAAATTATACAAGAAGTAATGACATAGGTAATAAAAAGGTACTATTGGGTTGTGCTATGTGATAAGGGAGGGGTGCTAAGAGCTTCTATCGGTGCAAATGTTTCAGTGAAATTTAAAAAGTGTCAAGAGAGAGGGGAATTCTAAAATTCAAAATATCTCCGTTATTATGAGGAGAATTAATAGAGGTTATATAGAAGCAATCTTGTGTTGTATATAGCTCTACAATTGTGTCCATAGATTTGTTCGTAGATGAAATATAGAGGGAGTTATTCGTACTTTCTTGTTTTCAGTCTTCCCCCCGCTTTTACCTATCGTATTTTTAAATAGAAATAGTATATATAAGGTGAGATGAGATAAATAGATTGACATGCACTCAAGTGCGAAATCTACTTACTTAAGCAGCCCCTGATTGACGGACTTTGTTTTTAATGAGTTCGTCACTGAGTGCTGCCGTATGAGTCCATCGTATTCCCGCTGCCCACGACCTCAGCTAGCTTTACCATTAAGGCGAAGGAGGAGTGAGAAATGTATTTTTGGATGATGCTGGTAGACGACTCAAAGCACCTTGTCCTTTTTAGCGTGAGCCACAAGTAGGCGTGTTATAATTGAATGTGGCGATATTAAGGAGCCGCCACATGTGTATAATTGCTGAAGGAAGTGGGTGATTTCGGCGTGACATTGGGCCAGTCCACATGTGGGCAGGTCTTACCGCTAGTCTCCGCCTTCTCTGACGCCACAACTTGTGGCAGTCTCTCACTCTTTTTATGGTCGTTCTTTACCGTCCTACATCAACGGTGTCCGATAAGGCCTTTATTTACGTCCGAATTATACATTGATATTCATATTCCGTTGCTGGGAGCTACTTCATTTTTTTTTTTTTTTGCAAAACCAAAAGGTTTAAAGAAATGCATTTATTAATTTAGAATTCCGTAAAAAAGGCTCAGGTTAGTCATGTGAGTCAAGGCACTTGGTACTTAAACCTAGAGTTTTGTGGGTTCGATTTGAAAAGTAAATCTATAAGTTTTTAGTCACAAATAAACATAATAAACCCTTGGGACCTACCTTTACTAAAAGAGTCCGTCACGCAGGGGCTGCGTTAACAAGGCAGATTTCCCACGTGCGTTACTTTCATTTATCTCAAAATTGAAAACTCCAATGAGAACAATATTTGGTACTTAGGCTTCAAATGAAGTGCTCCGTAACATAATAGCATATTGTTAATATGAGATGAGTAGGAGTGGGCGTGACGAAAGACCAAAAACTAAAAAAATGCAAATATCTCGGTAATTAATCGAGATAGTGAAAAAATGTACACAACAACATTTATAGAACATTACATTTGAGAATAAGATTGGTTGTATACAATTTTTCGATCCGACGCATAATTACGAAGATATTAAGAATTTTCGAAACTATCCCCCTCCTGCTGGTCCGATTTCAGCCGTTAACAAACTCGATCTTTGTTTTTGTATAAAACGATTACATATCAAGTTTGATAAGGATAAGACAAAAGTTGTTCCTTTAAATGGACGAAAGTAGTTTAAAATAAACAAATTTTCGGGAGAGGTAACACTTCGTTCACACCCATTTCATTTCTGTACATAAAAATAAAGGTTTAAATTATATATATTTTTTATTTTAACCCATTGTTGTTTCAGTACATCTACTTATTTCTCCATTGGTGATATTTTCTTGTAGTTCCTTGATGAATTTAATTGGTAAGATATTATTATTATCTTATCCTTTTACATTATTTATTTATAAATATTTTTTAAAGGTTGGTTGCTTCACTTATTCATTTTTGTATTTTGTATAGTTAGTGCAATTTTTGTATGTTTTCATTAGTTTCATTTATTTTATTTTTTTCGTTTACTTCACATTCTGTGCCCAATATTCAAATATTATTCATACTCATTTCAGGGGTTACTAACAAAAACTCCTTTTGTTCCTCACAGGCTTTATTCAAAATTGCCCTACATGTTTCTTGGCCCTGTATAACACCATTTCAGGGGACAGTGTTGGTTCCCTCTTATGCTCGTTGAAAAAAAATCTTCCACACTGGGGTGATAGTTGAAACTGAGATGTAGATTATCGTGTGCTATATCCAAATTGGAATACATTTAATTGTTATAAGGCGAATGACGAGTGGCTCAATAATAAACTATTAATTAGACTCAATTCCAGCATATTATTACTACAATGAGCTTCCATATTGTGTAACAGAGATTCCTACTTCTTTATCACTTTATTAGTAGCGCCTTAATTGTAAAGCGATGGTGATTCAGTAAGGAATAGAGGGGTCCCGAAGCGAGGGCAGCTAATTGTGGAGAAATCAGACGAGACCTGAACCTTGAACCTCAGGAAAAAAATTCAGTCTTTGGGTGCAGTAAACTCCTTCCATACCGACCTCCGAATACCGTCATCTGATGCCCGAAACACCAGATGTTATATATCCAGAGGCGGTCCACTTGTTACGCGCCAGCCACTGGGATCTTCACAATTTTAAGGAAACAAAAACAAGACATATTTTAAGCTAAGTGTAAATAACCGACGTAGTATAATTTATACACGGGGAAGCGTTATCTGGACGAGGAGGGAGAGTGTAAACACACAAGGTGGCTCGGGAGAGGTAACGTGTTCAATGTTGGGGAGTGATCCGATCAACAAGGCAACACAAACAAACACACAAGCCAGAGAACAGACGCCCCAACATAGTAAACCAATGGCCATTAGTGTTCCCGCGCGCGGGAAGCAATCATCTTCAATATGGCTGCCTTTGTCTCTAATTCCCCCATTTACAACAGTTTACAAACAAAATCCATTACCTCTAATTTCGGCTTAACGCGTATCTACCTTCGGTTCGAGGCGTTATTACCCAGTTAATTTGACCAGGGTTTTATTACACCAAATGTTTATCCACCTCTAACACCTCAATAACATCCTATAAGACAAACTGGGCAATACCGTACACAAAACTCAATACCTATAAGGTTAACGGGTCAACGAAATATTTCTAATCAAGTAAAACAGAATTATGATGAAATATACAAAGCAAGCAATAATTTAATTGTAGTCCAGACATTCTAAAGCACTTCGACAACTGAAACAACAGTGTTCAACATAAATTTTATTCAAGTCGTTTCATTTAACGATTTTCCATAGATAACAAAAAGATGGGATTCTATTAAATCCATACGCCATCTACCAATTTTTCAAATTCTAAAAAATGTACTATGCTATTAAAAAGAAATATCGATAAAATATTCTAATTTTTTTAAAAAAATGTTTAGATATATTTTAATTCGTGAACAATATTACTGCTTTCATTGATGTTCATTGGGGCTCAGGTAAGCCATGCGAGTTAAAGCATTGACCTTAATTTCACATGGTAAATCTACAGTGCCGAGTTAAGATTCCCGTCTGGGCTAAGGAATTTATTAAGTGACGGAATTCATTAAATAAAATCCTTAGTCCCACCGTGACTAGAAAAGTGTGGTAACCTGTAGATAACCCCTCCCAATTAGCCTTAATTGCAAAAAGTGGATGTTAACCAATATAATAAAAATACTTTTTTATTATTCATTTAATGGATATTTCTTTATATTATTTTATAATCTTCAAGTCCAACGTTCATAATTGTCATTTAATTAAATAAGTGACAATATAAAAAATAACATTCCTACACAAAAATAGAAAAATAATATATTCAACATTCATTACAGATTTTTATTAAATAGTAATTAAAACAACAATCAACTCATGCACTCAAGAGGGGAGCATTGTACTAACAAAATGAAAACGCAATGCATAACACATTATTTGTTACAATGTCATATCTTGTTCAGGTGTTATCATAATATATGACAATTCATGCATATGCTCCTATCGTAATATACTAAAAAAAAAATATTGTTTTTATCAGAAGAGTTGTCACTGACTGATCCTTGGAACCCATCAAACATACAATGACCATTAATTTATTAAAATTACTTTCGCTTTCTCAAATGGAAACCTATATAATTAATTGCTACCAAATGAGCTTTTTTATTTATTTATTTTTTTCTTCTCCTCATAGTAGCCCTATGAGGAGTTATTTATTTGAATGCATGTTCCATTGCTACATTGCATATTACATGTATGATTATGTTTAAATATATTTTTTATATTACAGTATATACACGTTAATCAGCCATCTAATCAAATAAAATATAAAATATTAAAATAAGTACGATACATATAATAAATGAAATGAAAAAACAAATCAATTAAAGTTCAAATCAACCGATTTTTAATTTGCGAGTCTATGTAAGGTAAATATATTGAATTATAATTCCCATTTCTCACGATCAACTTTACATTCTAATGTGTTTTTTTCTACATCCAAATCTATAATTTTGATAAACTTTATAAGTTCATTATTATATTTATCAAATATAATATGAGGTGGTTCTGGACTTTTTAAAATTATGTTCATTATTAAATTTGATTTATTTTGATTAAATTTTGAACAGTCATAAAGCATTTGTAAAAACGTTTGTGTTGTCTGTGAGTCGCAAGTACATTTGTCATTGTCTTGAGTTTTAAATCTTGTCCTGTCTGTCCATGTTCCGTTAGAAATTGTGTGCATTTGTGATGGTGACTCTTAATTGTATTGTAGTTGTTGTGAGTTATATTTGCTATGTATTGATGTAAGCAGTAAGATTGTTACATATCGTCCATTCTCTGTTCCAAATGAGCTTAAAAGGAAAATTACAATTGACGAAAATTCTGAGAAATTAGTAAGTAAGAAACACAAACATGGTCTCGCAATTCTTCCAAGAACTAAATTAATTAAGGAAGTAATACATTTTGGCGAGATTTATGACGATGATATATTTATTAACAGTGAGATTTTTAAGAAAAATATGTAATAGACTCGGATATAGAAGGGCGGTCGATATAGAGAATTTAATGTCAAATATGGTGTCCAATTATTTGGTGCCATTTCGGAATTTATAAATTCTAAAGTTGATATTTTTTAAAAATTATTTATGAGAGTTTTTCAACAGTGTGTTGAAGTATGAAGGTCATCGATTAAACGCTTTCATCCCCTCCCTCTACGTTTATAAAGTAGAAGGAGATTTTTGCAGAAGATAAAATCCAATACAAAATGTACGCATTCAGTCGAAATTCCATCGTTTATCTTTGCCCGTTAATAATAATATCAGATGAAGCCTCGGGGAAAGGGAATGAGATGAATATTGGCTGGTGTTGTTGTCTGTTTACTAATCAGTAGATAGCTGTGAATCAGCTGATTGGTAAACAGACTAATTCCTAGTAAACTAAGAGATCGTGGAACTGTTCCCTCTCGTGGGAAACCCCTTTCTCAATCCACATTACCAACTAATCCTTCTTCAAATAAGTCTTGTGAACTCCTTCCTATCTTCACGAAGAACAATGCTTTGGGAGGCGATGACGTTTGAAATAAATGAACTTATGCAAATTAGTGCAATATTACTTAGAATTGATGACAGCCTTACAACGAGAATATATACTTCTAGTAATCTGTCGACCCAAAAAGTCCGTCACGCATGCTCAGCAGGGCAAACTAAGCAGTTTTCTCGTGTTAGTAATTCAGCTTTGAATATTAAGTTTTATAATACATCGGCTTAGTGTTTTATACAACACTATATAATATATATATATATATATATATATATATATATATATATTATATAGATATTATTTATTTATTTATTATGTGGAGCTCCGCAACTATGGCGACTCGCTCTTCTTAAATGTGGGGGAAAACAAAATAACAAAACATGGAACAGGAAATAACAACAGAACATAGAATAATAACAAATATTAACAAAACATGGAACACAAAATAATATAAAGAACAAAACTAAAGGAACGGAACACAAAAGAAACAAGAACATAACATAGAACTAAAAACAGGTGGTAAATAAATAGGTGAAAAGTAAACTTGGTGACTTTGAAACAGAAACTATTCATAAAAAACAGGCATCATTCACATATATAGATATATACATATAACACCAAATACTCGATTTGCTATCGTTCGATCAGATGTATAATAACGGAAATATGGAAATATTTCATTTTATTTATTTGAGTGCATCGGCAGAGTTCAGTCCTGTAGCATCTCTATAGGCACGCCCAACGATCTGACGCTCTGTAGATGGGAATTTAATTCCCGTAAGCGCTAAGCGTTTGTAAAGATAAATTATGAGGAGCCACAAAAAACCGGAAATATTACAAATTATCGAAATTCCTCCCCACTAAACACCGCCCCCCCCCCGTCCACTGGCACCAATTTGCCTAATGCGCATTAAGCTCACTATTTTCCCTTTAGTAAAACCCCTATATTAAAAAAGTCTCAAACAGTGCATAATATGTTTTTAATTTTGTAGCATAAACAATCTAAGATATTAATAATCAACGCATTACGTCGGAAAGATTTCTAAACACCGACAACCATCCAAGGACATTTCCTGCCATTTCATGAATAAAGAATTTATAGGATACAGGTTAATCAGAAACACTTTTTTTGTGGCTCCTCACAATTTACTTTTTACAACCGCTCAGCTCTTAATTTATTTTATTTTAATCAAAATTATGATATTGGATATACATATTATTGTTGTAAGTTTTATATTTTATTGACTTCTGTTATGTGGCCAATTGTGTACATTATTAAAAAAATAGTTTCTACAATCCTTAATTATAGTGCTTTATTGTTTGTAGCTCTGAGGATGGGAATTTAATTACCGAAAACGCTGAGTAAAAATGTTTATAGAATAAATGAAAATTCTTGAAGGTTTATAGCAAACATTCGTAGGACAAATTCAGACAATGTTCAGTTGAGGAGAAGGTTCAGATCATTCATGTCTGAACTAAATAAGCGTGAGTGTGTGCGTTAATTAATATAATTCGAGGGCCCAGTGGTAGGTTCGATTAATATTTTAGCTAGCTATATATATATATATATATATATATATATATATTTATTTATAAATACATAGATAAATAGATAGTTAGATAGACAGACTACGAGGCACCCGACTAACCAAAAGGATACTAGACTACATCTCATCACTCAAAGTCACAACACCATGGTTAAAAGAAGTACAAAAAGACATGCGAAATACCAACATAACCGACACATCAGGCAGATACTCCTTCCGCAACAAAGGGAACAAATGGGAAGTCAAACCAGAGCAAGCAAGACCAAAACCCAACAGACCTAAATGGTCTGATGATAGAAAATTGGCATTCTCCAACAGAATGAAGGAATACTTGTTACTGTAAGAGAAACATCAATAATTGAGTCAAAGTGCTTAAGGCTTTCCAATATAGGGAAAATACGTTTCTAATATATATACACACACACGCTTGAAGAAGTTTCAGAATAAGAAATATGTATTATAATATACGTGCATTAAATCTTTATTTTGAATTACCGGTTTCACCACATCAGTGGCTTCTTCAGGTTTTTAATAAAAAAGGAAAGAAACCAAAATAACGCTTGAGAAAGGATAATAAGGCTGCAAAATGGATCTCTCAACATTTGACGAATTTTTTCGGAACCCTCGCAACAGCCACGCCAGTAGCTCAGGTTTATTTTCTTGAAGGAAATTTTGATACAACTCACTTTTGAAACAGTAGCAGATGGAGAAATCTGCTAAGTTACTGAGTTAGACCTGACGGACTGATTTTTTTTCAGCTTGCCAAAGAACAATAAAGGTATGTCTGAATAACTTACATTCTGTGGAAGACTGTCATAGCAGCTGATCAATGACTGGTTGTAGCGAGTAGTTTCTAGCCTGGCTGTATGGTTGGAGACTGTCGCATAGTTACTGGCTCTACCAGCATCTGGCATGTATCCATCACTCCCCTCACAGATACACACCACCATAGATACCAATAGTCAATGGGCGTAGTAACCCCGTCATATTGACGTATGCACTCAAATGCATCTCCACCTCATGTCCTGTTGTTGTATAGGATTTAAGGGCGAAAAACTACCAGGTTATCATCGCCCTATAATATTTATAATTCACATTTTGGTATCCTCATCCATATCGCCATTTTAACAATATAAACAAGTATACAAACAATTGCACTTTAAATTTCTTTGTATAAACTCGTGCTTTTTACAAAATTAAACAATTTATCGAGTTCTTTCGGGTCATCTCCAAGGGCCACTTCTATATTATTGGAAATATTGCATTTGTTTCTAATATCTGAATACTTATGACATTCCATTAATATGTGATAGATAGTTAGTTCTGTGTTATACTTCTCACAAATCGGGGGTTGATCTTTTGTCATGCGTAAGTCTTGTGTGCCTAATTCGGAGTCTTCCTAATACAACTTCATCTCTTCGGTTGTCTCTTGCCGAATATTTCCATGGGCGGATGGTGGTTTTAACAGTTTTTTGTTTATTGTTCTGGGTTTCATTCCACATGTGTTGCCAGTTTTTATTAATTTCTTCTTTGAGTGGTTGGTAGAGTTCTGCAGATGTAATTGTTGTTGGGGTGATGGAGTCGAGTTGGTGGGCTTCTCTGGCTGCTAAATCTGCTTTTTCGTTTCCATCTATTCCAACGTGGCTTGGAATCCACATGAAGTAGACGACCCTTTTTAGCTCTCGGAGCATTTGTATTTGATTTTGTATCAACGAGTCAGTGCAAATCAGAAATTTTTCTTGAGTGGAGTGTGTGCAAATGCAGTGTTATAAAGCGAATTGTATTGCTAATAGTTCGGCGTAATAGATGCTGGTTAATTTGTTGAGTTTGAATTTTTGGCAGGCATTTTCTTCGTAGTAGGCGCAGGAGGAAGACTTCAGGTCCTACGCTAAGGTGAATTCAAAGAGTCATCTGATTATCCACTAACAATAAGTTCAGTACCTAGCGAAAAGGTTGATGGTGTTCAATTTTTCTATTTTGAAAAATGGGGGAGGGAACAGCATAGGTCTTCTTAAAACCCAAGATTTTCTTATTTTATAAATTTATTTTTGATATTTAACGTTTTGAAAGAAAATACTTAAATTATCTTGTTATGCCGGTTACTGGAAGAATTATTTAATTACTTCTACAAACCAGAGCTTTGCTAATTAAAATAAACATGGCTATGGGGTAAGATGAGAGAGACTGTGAAATCGGATGTTTCAATATTATTTTAAAAAGCCAACATGCGAATTAACAGGAAACTGCAAAGAAGAACGACTTCCTTGTGCGATTTCAAAACAAAATATCCGAAATCTATATTGAGTAATGCAAGTCCTTGAATTTTACCAGGGGCCTGTCAGAAGTTATATAAAATTGAGCTAATGGTGTTCTTGCCATCAAGATACGTCAAACTGGTACGTTATCTTAGTGAAGTTAGGGTATATCCCACTTCCCCCATCACATCAAATTAACCGAGACTCAATAATTTGATCAAAATAACACAACTCAGACGACTCTAAATACCAATAACTATGGCTACATAGTCTGCTGAGGAGTATTTAAAAAAAAAAAAATTGACTGACAAATGTGTCAGCTAACGATTCCGTTTTGACTCCCTGCCAAGGATACTAAATGCTTATCCATGCGTGCCAAAAACTAAAAGATAAAATATTGAATCTACATTACTAGATAATAACTCATAAAAAGGCCACACGCATTGAAATATTAAAATTGTATAACAGCTTGTTGTATTGAATAAAAATAGCCGTAAAATGAAATAAAATAATAATCTGATGTGGGGTCCTTGTAATACTATTAAATTAAACATACAAATTGTTTTGCGGCAGGTCATTTAAATTATTTTTCATGTGAAAGTGATATGTTTATGTACAAAAACTTCTTCCGGGTTGGACCGTGTCTTAATTTTCATCGTTGCCGAGCTTTCGCACATCGTGTGATGGCTTCTTCAGGCTGAGTAGAGAATGATGATATGTTTTCTCCGTTTAATCCATCGTATCAAAAAATGCTCTAGTACATTATTTATCCTTATTTTATAGATAAATGATGATGATTCTACACAAATATTCTGTCTGTATCTATAATGTTAGGGGCTCAGGATAGACATGTGATTTAAGAGACAGGCCTTCATATGGTAATCCTAGAGTCATGGGTTCAACTCCTACCTAAGGGTAACAAATCATAAATAAAATCCTTAGTCCCGCCCTGGCTGGAAAAGGATGGTAACCTGTGGATAACTCGTCCCGATAAGCCATAGTTGTATAAAGTGGACATAAATAACATTTTTATCTAAAATATACGTATAATTATAATTTTTTTTAAAATATATTTTAAGATCCTGTATTCTCTAAGTGAAAGAGCACAATTAGATGTTGAAGGCGTCCTTCATACGAAATTTCAACAATCTAAGGGCAGTCGTTTTTGAGTTATGAGTACGTGCAGGCTTCATGTCAAAATTATATCAAGGAGCATCAAAACAGGCACTTCTGTTGACATTAAACAAAAAAAAATATTCCTTTTCTTTTTACGAATAAGTAACAATAATGAATTTTTATAATAAAGAATACTTAATGATAGAAATATGTATGTAAGACACACAAAAATGGAATCCTCTTTCTTCAATAATTAATAACTCAATTATCTGTAGTATCCATTCAAATTGCACCTCATTCAAGTTGCTCGGCCGAGACGTCCTTTTCTACTTTTACTAACCGAAGGAGACCTTTTAGTTTGATATATAAAGTAACTAATGTTGAATTAGCTGAATTGAATTAAGTAACACTTTATGAATTAAGTAAATTCACCAGTATTAGTTTAACAGATGTAATTATAATTTAAATCCACCATTAGAAATACAATAACTATATTTGATACATCCAATCATTTCTTTAAGCCAAGAATGGGCTACCCTTGATATGTTGCGGGCCAAACTTTAGTGTGCAAATACGATCGCGGGCCGCTTTTAAAAGTAGTGTATTTTAAAGTAGTGTTTATAACTTTTAATGATAGACATTAGACATGAAATTATAATAATGTAATTACAATAAATTTTATTAAAATAACAAAATAAAATGGAAAAAAAAGGACGACATTATTAATAATTAAATCGTAAAATTTGGAATTATAACAATCAAAGAAAGTTAAATAGCGACATCGAAATTAATGAGCTTGTATTTGGGAAACTAATCCATCGATGTTTGGATTAATTCCACAGATACAAAGACTTGTACGATGTTTTGATTTATTAACTTTCATCAATGAAAAGAACTGTTCGCATTTATAAGTACTGCAAAACGCACCAATCTCTTCTTATCTTCCTCATTTGGAGTAAGTAGTGTAATATTTTTGTTTAATAGGGTTTTTCCAAATATCCCCCGGGCCGGATCAAACCTTACCGAGGGCCGGTTGTTGCCCGTGAACGGTATAAGCAGGTGAAGATGAAATCCCTTGGAGAATTAATGAAAATCGAAAACACAAAAAAATAAATATATTTCCGTGAAATATTTTTTCATATAATTATGAAATAATGTTACATAATTAAAACTAAATATAACTGAAGTGATCAATGCCACAGACTTTTCTATGGTTTCCTTTATTTTTTCACCAGATATGATTTATTTCCGTCTTTTCAATTCAATTACATTTAGTTTACAGTCAATATACTTTTTTCCCTACTCAAAACCTTCCTAAGATGTCATTTGGTTTAGATTACTTATATTAAACATTGAATTGCCCATAAATTAAAACATTGTTATTCCCCCTTCACTTTTGAAGTATCATTTCTTAAAGTCACTATTGTAACATAATAGATATTCCTGTTTTTTTTTTTGAGCACATGGAACTATCCATAACTTGTTAGCAAGTTGGCACTCATTGTCATTTTCTCGTTGAGTTTTAAAGTGTTGTTTTGGAATGCCATTGTAAAATAATAAGGATTTCATAAATGGTTAAAATGAATGGAAATATCCGATGAGAGATAAAGAGCTGATAAAGGCTGAGAAGGCTGGTTTAGTGAGAATGAACAAGGTGACTATTATATAACTGCCATGAACGAGATTTTGACAGCTGATACAAGTTCCAGTCTATTAACTCTAGCCCACTTTTCAGGACCTCCATTCACTCCTGATAGAAGTAAATATACTATATCATATTAATTACTAACGTGGCAAAATTTGTATATATTTCAACAAATATGGAAATCTTGATTATTTTATAGTCTGGGCTACGTCAACAGACTACATTTTCAACCGTACAGTGAAACATTCTAAACTCTACATTTTTTTTTAGTAAGAACTTTATGTAACCAAGGAATTTAAATATTAGTTTAATTTTGGACGTTTAGAGATCAAATAACTAAATGTAAAAATGGTTGAGCAGGTGTGGAGTTTTAAGCGCTGAAAGATGAAACCATAAAAATACAACTAATTATTAGAGTTGGATAACAATGTGGAGGACAACATTTTTACAACATTACTTTCACCAAAATATTATCCAAAGCAAAATACAGAAATATTTACTATTCTAAATTTTAACCCATTTCTAAATTTATTCCGACTTCGGAGATTAATGAGTTTAATCGAGATTTACAAGAAAAATTTATGTACCAATTTTGATGATAATAAAAAAAACTAAATCTGGCTTGTAGAGTGTTAACAGACAAAATTTTGGTTTAAAGGGGAAAATTCCAAATATCTCCTTTACTATAAGTCGGATCGAAAAAAGTGTATAAAATCAATCGCATTACAAATTAAATGTACTATAAATATTTCTATATACATTTATTCTCTATATTGAATATTAACCGAGATATTTGCATTTGCCAGTTTTCAGCATTCAGTAAACCCACATTCTACTCATGTTACATACTTAAACAATACTCTGTTATATATATAACAAACAATATTATTCGAAGCTTAAATACCAAATATTGTTTTCCAGACACCTTCATTATACGAGATACATGCAATTATGTTGTTGTGACCCCCCGCCCTCTGGTCTTAAATTCTTGGAGTACTAAAATTTGATCGACTGATATAGACATTATTCTGATTCATTATACATTACAGTACTAGATATAGTGAATAGTTTAGAATAAAATTAATATGTTATATTCTGATATGTTTCAGTTATTGTTTTCTTTCCGGTGAGCCGTTGGCAGACCTGTTTGTTTACATTTCAGACGCTTTACGACTTAATATCGTTTGTATTTATTCACGGTGGTGCTGTGTTAGCAGTATGTAGGTTTACCTATTGCTAAACTTCACGAGGGACATATGCTTAGTTTACGCAGCCCCTGACTGACGAACTTTTCGTCATTTCCTAGGTAGGATCGATGTGAATGTGCGTCATGAGTACAACCCTAAAAGGGGTGTTTTCCAGGGACGGAAATCTGCTAAAATCCGCATTGTATTGCGTGAGATTTTGCAAGTGGAACTGCAAATGGTCCCAACCCTGAAGATTATTTTTTTTGTTTTTAGATTATTTATTTTATTAAGAATGTTACAGTCTGCATTTAAATGCATTTTGTAATGTGATATGTACAATTCAATCGTCCTCCATCACTTTCGACAGAAGCCACAATGAGAGGAGCAGCCTCTCCTTCCCTGGCAAGGAAGTCAAAAGCTAAGGAGGAATGGCATTTGATAAGAAAATGGACCCTACTATCCCTTCACTTTACACTTCTATAGGAGATCTCTGGGCCATTGTCTCTTGAGGAAGGGAATATGGATGAATGGTACTGGAAAGGGCTAGGACTTCTGGATTAAGATGATTGGATAGCCTGCTGTGGAATTTTCTGAATCTTAAGGGAATTGGGTCCTTTACAAATGGGATATTAAGATCTTTATGGAGGGTGTGGTTGGTAATATAATTCGGAGCATCTACTACGGTGTGCAGGACTTGGACGAACCCCGAAGAGTAGGATGGTGTTGACAGGAGTGGGTGAGTTAGTACACCTGTCCCGGGGTGACGGAGGGCAGCCGGCGGGAGTCGGGGCGATTTATTCGGCCACCATTCCACGACACACTCGCCAATTATACTGGACCGCTACTAGCTCTCTCTGTCGGCGGCAACCATAATAACTCCACACCAACATCTCTACTAAATCTACCACCTAACATATACGTTAACTCTTTCCTACCAGCCTAAAACTCCACCAAATGGAACGAATCCACTAAAATACTCAAAGGATTTATTAACATTTCTTCTTATTAACATCCCTAAAATAGTATCTAGAATTTAATTAACGTTAATATTTATTTATAATCATATGAAGCCACACTCGGCGACTTGGCTTTTCTGGGGGACGGAACTTACAAAAAGATATAAAAGAACATAAATAAAAAAAAAGGGAACAAAACATCAAAAGAAGCATGAAGCACCAAAAACAACGTATACCGAAAAAAAGGAGGTACATAAATAAGTTAAAAATAAATTCATAATAATAGGTATATAAAATATAAATTTATACACTTTACAAATTTAAAAAATTAGTAATTAAATATTTACAAACTGCCCAATATTACATATTGGGAATAATGACAATATGTGAGCTGCACTCAGTGAGTACTTCGTTCAAGTTAAAGGGCGTGTATAGGTTAGTAATCTGCATTTTATTAGTAGCTGTTAGCCCTGTGAAGATAGAATTGACTTTCTTCTAAGAATATGTAAGAATGTCCAATGGGTAGTCTTGTGAGGACAACTTGGTCTCTTCTTTATTTCCAACAGGTTGTTTTCAGTAAGGAACCAGTGTTATTGCCAGTCGGTTTGTATTTTAGCAGATTTCCTTTAAGGGAACCAACTATTGAGGTTGTACTCATGAAGCGATTTTGAAACTTCCCCTTCAATTTATATTGATCCTACCTACGAAAATGAGGTTCACTTAAAATTTTATATGTATATGTATATATATATATATATATATATATATATATATATATATATATATATATATATACTAGCTCAGATACCCGGCTTCGCTCGGGAATTCATTTTAGGCTGGATGGTGATGGTATTTTTTTGGCATGGCTTTACTTTGCACAATATTTTGACATTTACCCGTCCCAGTGTTTAGGGTTATTACCCGTGGATTTGTTAATAATAACATTTGTAAATTCAGGCCTCCCTTATAACCCCCACTCCTGCCCGTCCCTAGAAATGTTAGTATGGCTTATTTATAAGGATGGCGTTAGTGCTAATTCACATACCGAGTTTGGTTTAGTTCAGGTGAGTTTTTTGTGCCAAATAAAACTGTTGACTCCCACTATAATTTTTAGCGTATAACGCCTTTATACTTCGGTATACGACGATATTGTATATAACAAAAATTTCTCTAAATAACAAAATAAACAACTTTTGTTATGTACATATTTGCCGAAACCCCAATAGGAAACGAAATATCACTATTTTTAATTTCTGGCCTCCCTTATAACCCCTACTCCTGCCCATCCCTAGAAATGTTAGTATGGCTTATTATAAGGAAACCCCAATAGGAAACGAAATATCGCTATTTTTAATTTCAGGCTTCCCTTATAACCCCCACTCTTGTTCGTCTCAGAGGATATTAATATAGCCTAAAGTCTAAGTTGGGTTAGTAGTAATATACATACCAAGTTTCATAAAGTTCGGTTCTGGGGTTTATGGGTGAAAAGGTAACAAATAAACAAACAAACAGACACGAATGAAACAAAATGCAGTTATGGTGTCTATGACATGTGAAACGAAAAGTTATCGTGAAATTTCGCGAAAAAAATCAATGTACAGGCAGAGGTTACAATTTTATATATATATATATATATATATATATATATATATATATATATATATATATATATATATATGTTTCCGCTCTAGTAGTCGCAATTTTTGCCTTATCGTTGCCAAACTCTTTAAGAGTTTTATATAAAATTAAAAATCAAGTTCATTAACGGCGAAAATTGGACCGAGTGGGGGAGAGGGTTTAGAGGAGGGAACTTAAAAAAAAAATCGGGATATCTTCGTTATTATACGTCCAATCGAAAAAAATTATAAAATCAATGTTTCTGAAATTTAAATTGCCTATAAATGTTGTTAACCGCGAAATTTGAACTTTTTAGTTTTCAGCTTTCAGTAAAACCCCCACTCCTTTTTATGCCAAATCAACAATATGCTACTTTATCATGGACCACTTTATTGGAAGCTATAAATACCGGATATTGCTGTCATTTAATTTTTACTGTGCATGCAAATACAGAGTGATGAAGTCATCAATCAAGATTTTACGTCATTCCAGAGCGTGGGAAATACGCAGCCCCTGCGTGAGTGACTTTTTATTTAGTAGCATAGTAATGTGAGTAGTATTGATTTTATTTAATCATTTTGCATGTTTGCCTATAACAGTCATTTGTGTAATGGCCTTGTGTCCGAGTAACCACAACAAATATCTTCATCAAAAACTGAACTTATCATTCCATGTCAATCATTTAAGCACTTAATATGGGTATTAGTTTCATTATATAACTTCAACAAAAATAATTTACGAAGTAAATGAATTAAGAGCAGGTAACAACATTCAGGTTCAATAAGGATTCAAAAGTTACCATAACACTTTACAAGAATCTTGGAAATATGATAGAAAACAAAACCTCAAATGGACAAACGTTGCATTTTAACATTCAATTTCCAACTGCTATTACAGTTTAATGATATGAACCAATATGTCTAAAATAAAATATGTATATGTTTGCACGAAATTCTGCGCAGAATATCTCCAATGAACTCGAAATAATCAATAATTAAAATGGGAAACTACCATTACCATATGTAACCAATATAAAACAGTAAACATGTTATTGTGGATTGTGGGGACATTCTACTAGAAAAATTCATAATTTTTGTGTCGATTTATTTAGGCTAAAAAAAAAAGTATTAAGAAATAAATAAATAAAGTTTAAAAGCTTGGTCAAATGCTGCTAGTGCCAAACAATTCATTAAAACCAGTGTTCTTTTTCACGTTTTCGGATACATAAAAGAATTATACATACATTTTACTTACGACTATTTTCCTACCTCAATAGTTAGTGACCAAAAGATATTACCTAAAAAAAAAAAGAAACGTTCGTTAATAATAATGAAATGTAAAAATTCAAATTAATAAATAAAAGAAACGTTTGGGGAATTTTTTTGAAAATTGAGTCAGTAGTACAACTTTAATATATGTTAAGGGAAATCTATTAAAAAAAAAAATTAAATTAGAACATTAGTCCATAAAAATACAAAAAATAGAGCTGCATCGCTCGACGCTTTTGCATACCATTGTTAGCAAATGATTTTTAAATAAACATATGTTACCCTATGCCAAGAAAGTTGAAATCGAAACCAAACCACTCATTGCAATTAATAGTTATTTTCATCACTAGTACGCAAAGTGTATCTTTTCTGTACGAGGTCGAGTTTCACGTACGAGGCGAAGCCGAGTTCGGGAATAAGACCGAGAACAGAAAAGATACTTTGCGTACGTATGTTGAAAATGACTTTTCATTATACTGTACCTATTCTTAAAAGGAAATAAGGTAAATATTTTAATATTTTTATTCTTATAAAAAAATCAGAAGATAAAGATATGAATTCTAAAATATGAAACATATGTTTATTAAACTGCAAAGGTTATTCAACAGATAAATAGAATAGGCAATAGACCTATAATTTAAAATTAATATTTATTGTGCAATTTTTATTGTTACTTATATTAATACCTTTTTGCGGTATTGATTGCTTAATTAATAAATACAGGTTAAGTAAGTATGCAATATACACTGAATGATAGTATAATGAGGAATATTCCAATAACAGCTGTTACTTTTCTGTACTAGTAAAGAAAAGTATCACTTTGCGTACTCAAACGATACACTGAAAACAAATGTTATTTTAACAGTATAATGAAAAATGTATTTTCTCTACGGTTTCTATGAATATATCAGGGAGCGAAACACAGAATGAAATATTATAGCTTGACTTTGATGTTGCCGCCTGTCACTAGAACTACTTTACTTCCCGTGTTCATTAAAGGTCTTACCTGGATACTCTGGAGTAGCTTTCAACTTGAATAAGTGATCTCAAGGCTTTTAGAGTTAATTAACTTCAAGCCGATAGCAAACTCTGATTTTCCGCTTTATAAAGACAAAAAATGACAAATCCATTAAAGTGGCTTCAAAGAGTTGTCATGAAAAAAATATTAATTATAACTGACAAAAAGTAAAGATTAAAAAAATAAATAAATGGAGGAATAGATTACTTTTTGGCGACTTTCCAAGAAATTTATCCAAGAACTTGGCACATTTTTCTTAGAGGAATCTCTATAACGACTTAGACTGAAATTCTTTCAATAATACGCCAATTGAAAAAAAGAACAGAAAGCAATTCTCAATATAAACCCTTTTAAAATATCTAGGAAGCTCAGACCCTTTCTAAAAAATACTCATATAAAACAAAAAAACTGTGTTAACAAAATACAAATTAATAAAGCAATAAGCTCAACCGTATTAATATTTAGTTATTTATTGTGGAGCGTTCGCTGCGAGGCGATATTGTTAAGGAAAAAACAATGAATATAAACAATACAAAAATGAAAACAGTAATAAAACAAAAATTAAACAATATAATTAGAACGGAACAAACTAAGAATACAACCAAAGAGACAACAAACAGAAAAAATTAACAACAACGAAACATTAAATTAAAAAAAAAATTGATAAAGAAACAAGGTAATTAAAACTATAAGAACTAATAAAATTACGAAAACAATCATATACTATCAATGAAATTAAAATTAAAACTGTAATCAAATAAATAAAAATTAGTATGTACATAAATAAAATGAACAGATTAAATTGTCTAATATCTTGGAAATTGACAATCATATGGTCCCCCGTTATATGGTCATAGGTCTCTATCATAGACGCAAAACACACACACGACGAGCACACACACACACACACATAAATATAAAGGATATATATATATAAAGGAACGTGGTCCACGTGACTCCCTTCCGTGTTTGTTCAATTCGAGACCAATATTCTGTACTTTTATCTGCAACTGGCAACTCAATACCTGCCGATGTGGAACAGACAAAAAGTCAAAAGAGATTTTCAACTATCACAAACCCAGAAATTTTAGTGTGCCAGCAACCGTCAAAATCTCTTTAAATTGCCTATTTATTCATTAACCTTATTGAAAGGCTCATATTGAAGAGTTATTCTTTTTAACTTGGAAAACATAATATCGAGAAATGGTTCCGAGCTTCATTACAATGTACTAGTCGGATTTTTGCTTGGAAATAGAAAATATATGGTGTGAAGAGATCAGTAGTGTGTCTTACCAGGAGGTGGGAAATAGGCTTAGTTTACGCTGCCCCTACGTGACGGACTTTCCCTTTTAGCAGATTTCCGTTAAGGGAAATCACCTTAGAGAGGGAGAAATTTGAAAATTCGAAATATCTCCGATACTATGCGTGGGATCATAACATTGTATAGAATCAATCTTATTGCGAATTAAATTTACTATAAATATTATTCTTATGCAAGTATTCTCTATATTGAATATTAACCGAGATATTTGCATTGTTCAGTTTTCAGCCATCATCAAATCCCCACTTCTACTCATGTCACACAAACAATACTCTGATATGTAATAAACCACATTGTTCAAAGCTTAAATTCCATAAGTTGTTTTCAAGATACCTTTATTTTAAGAGATAAATGTAAATTTGTTATCGTGATCCCCCTTCTTAAGTTCTTGGACTACTGAAATTCGATTGATTGAGATAACAATTATTCTGATCCATTATAAATTATAGTACTATTCTGATATATTTCCGTAATTGTTTTTCTTTCGTGTGAGAAGTTGTTTGTTTACGTTTCAGGTGCTTCCCGTCTGGAGGTTTCTTATTATCATTTGTATTTATTCACTTGATTTTGGCGGGGCTATTGTGTTACCAATATGTAGGTTTATCTATTGTTAAACATCAGGAGGGCCATTTGCTTAGTTTACGCAGCCCTTGAGTGACGGAGTTTATTTTCAGTTTGAACTACTCTGTAAGAAGAGTAGTAATTGCCCATGCTTTGAGTTTTGGGCTTTTAGCGACTTAGATCAGAATGGGACGAGATAAGGGACTGATAACGAATTTGTTGCAACAATTTATATGGGGATTGGAAGAGGAGACAGCTGTTCGATTGCCATATATGCCCTGTGGCAGGATAAGGATACGGCAGGAGTAATGACCGGCCTAAGAGAGCATTACAAAGGAAGAGGCCCATGGAGATAGGTGTTGGCTCAGGTGGGAGGGGATGTGACGTCATATCCCCTCTATGACCCTCCCCTTATCTTCAAGGTTGTCACCGGCTCTCTTCCAACTTGCCTTGCTCATTCATCAACATCCTTCTTATCACTGCCTACACAAACTCTAGGAGTTTAAACTTAAAAAGGTTGCCGAACTTGGGAACAGGTGTCTCCGAATTGTGAACAACACTATTTCCCCCAAAAGGAAAAGCCACGGGGCTTGACGCGAAATATTTCATTAATAGACCATCGATCCCCTGGAGAAGGCGAAAATTAGGTCCGCATACATATGAATCATGTTGAATAATAAGTTGAATTATTCTCCTTGAGTTTGTGAATATGTGTTGCAGAAAACGCAAAAGTGTGAAAGAAAAAAAGAAATTCATCTTCATAAAACGTCGAAAGAAGAAGCATGTTTTATTAGAGAAGGGTTGTGGGGAAGGGGTGGCGAAACAAGAGTAGAGCTTCGATGGGTTCAACGGCCTAGACGTGAAAGGCAATTTAATCTGGTTCAATTTTATTAATGGAAGGAGAGAAGGAGGAAAAATGAATGGGCGAGTAGCCGCTTGGAAATAGTCTCTCCAACAAGCCCAGCCCTTCAAAACCTAAATAAATCTTTTAAGGGTTCCTTTGAATAATACTATTAGATTAGATGTAGTAAACAAAATCTTTTCCTTAATACATATTCATAGTATTTATTTGGCCCATTTAAATTGCTTTGTTTCATAGAAACTAGTATTCATTCACCCTTAGAGGCAAATATCGCCTGTTGAGCGTGTCATAGAGATATTAATTGGAAAACGGGGGAGGGGGTGGATCGTAAAAAAAAGGGGTAAAATACAAATTTCAAAATGTCTCTGTTATAATGAGCAGAATCGATAAATTTTAAGTAAACAATATCATTGCAGATACTTTAATTTAAAACTGCTGTCATATATTTTTTCTTTAACACAAATATTAACCTAGATATTGGATTTTTATTTAAATTTCAGGTTCCTTCGACACCCACATCTACTAATGCCAGTTTAGCAGATTCCCTTTAAGGGAGATGAGCTATTGATGTTGTACTCATGACGAGATTTTCGAAAAATGTCTTCAAATATCTATCGATCCTACCTAGTAGATGACGAAAATGAGGTCTGTTCAAAATTGAATATATATATATATATATATATATATATATATATATATATATATATATAGATATTACCGCTCTAGCGGTCCCAATTTTGGTTTAATCGTTTAATGTAAAAAATAAGATCAAGTTCGTTAATGGCTGAAATCCGACCAGTGGGAGGGGGGATTTACACGGGAGGAATTTCGAACGTTCTTAATATCTCCAATATTATGCGTCGGATCGAAAAATTGTATAGAACCTACCTTATTGCAAATGAAATTTTCTATAAATGTTGTTATGTATATATTTTCACTATCTTGATTATTAACCGAGATATTTGTGTTTCATATATTTCGGCCTTCAGTAAACCCCTCCCTCCTACTCATATCATATGAACAATAAGCTGTTATATTATGAAGCACATTATTTGATGCTTAAAAAATACCAAATATTGTTCTAATTGAACTTTTACTTTTTGAGATAAATGCAAATACGTGGTGCACGGGGGAAATCTGCTTAAGAATTGTTGGGTATCCTGTGGCTGACTGTTTTTTATTTAATTATACAAGAGCACCGCAATTAGACGATTTGGCTCAAAATTTAAAAATGTAATAAAATCAATATAATAGAAAAATAACAAAAACTGTATCAACAATAAAACGAAATTAAACATGATAAATAAACATTAAATATAAGTTATAAAAACAACAAATATTATGCTATACTAAAAATATTACATTAAACTAGTATTAAAGATAACAATTTAAAGGATATAATTGTAGCTGACTAATGTCAGGCATTAGCCAGTATAGGTATGCAGACTGCAACGTGAATCTAACCACCAGTTTTGCCTCGCTGACATGTTGTAAGTGAGAATTGAGATGAATCATTATGGAGGAAAGAGTGAATCAAACAAAATAAGTAACAACGGAAAATACGCCTTAACAAAGAAATGATAAGAACTGCTTATGACAGGTATGGGCAACCTTCGATGGCCAAACTTTAGTGTGCAAATACGCTTTTAAAAGTAGTGTTCATAATTTTTAACGATAGATACACCAGACCAGAAATTATACGACAATGTAATTATAATGCAATTTATTAAAATAACAAAATGAAATGAAATAAAAAAAAAAGTCCGTCACGCAGGGGCTGCGTAAACTAAGCAGATTTCCCACGTGATGTTTTACAATAGAGAAATCTGCCTAATAACAGCTGTAGTAGAAAGGGATCTCTAAACCTATTCACGAGGGACGAATAGTTCTGGAAACGGCCACCAGAGCTCTCGGCGGAGAGTCCGGAACATGGCGGGGTTCCGTCGACCACACACACAATACAAATGCAAATATCTCGGTTAATATTCAAGATACAGAATAAATGTATAGAAATATATTTATAGTAAATTTAATTTACAATAAGATTGATTCTATACAATTTTTCGATCCGACGCATAATAACGGAGATATTTTGAATTTTCAAAAATCCCCCCTCTAAACCCCCCCCTCCCACTGGTCCGATTTCAGCCATTAAAGAACTTGATCTCTCTTTTTACGTAAAACGCTTAAATATGAAGTTTGGTAACGATCAAACAAAAATTGCGACCGCTAGAGCGTTAACAGACAAATATATATATATATATATATATATATATATATATATATATATATAATTTTGAACGGACCTCATTTTCGGCATCTCCTGGGTAGGATCGATGGACATTTGAGGAAATTTTTCAAAACTCGCGTCATGAGTACGACCTCAATTGCTGATTTCCCTTAAGGGAAATCTGCTAATAGGTACCACATTATAATTAAATCGTAACATTTGGAATTATTACAAACAACGAAAGTTAAATAGCGACAGCGAAATCAAGGAATTTGCGAAACTAATCCATAGATGTTTGGATTAATTCTACTGATACAAAAACATAAAGAATTTTCCAAATTATCGTCAGTCAGCCTTGTAATGTTTTGATTTATTAACTTTCATCAATGAAAAGACCTTTTCGCATTTATAAGTACTGCAAAACGTAAAAATCTCTCCTCATTTGGAGTAAGTAGTGTAATATTTTTGTTTAATTGGGTTTTTCAAAATGTCCCGCGGGCCGGATCAAATCTTACAGCGGACCGGTTGTTGCCCACATATGGCTTATAACTATGACTTACATTTATGTAAACTCACCCCTATGAAACGAATAATATATCAGTTGTTGTTTGTAAAGCATTTGCAGTGCTGAAGGCAATGGGCCGAATTATAATTTATGTAAAAATTATAACGTCACAAATTATTGTATAATTGTAAGAAGAAGATATATCACAGTATCTTAGGAGATGATACTACCTGCAGATGCTAAACCCGCAATACAACCGGGGCGCCTTCTCATACTAACCCACACGACTTTGGGAAGTTCAGAAAACTATAATACCAAGGCGCTGCCCAGTCTTATATTTCCCTGTTCTCCTTAAGCCCCTAATATTGGAGTGAAATAAATAATTTTAAAAAATATAACAATTTAAATATTTCCTTTCTCTTACAGACATTTCATGTGTTTTACTGTTGCAAACATTGAGCCAAGAAGTAAAGCTGTCAAATTTAAAAGTATGTCAAGAGGGGATCTAATACAGACATTACCAATACCAAAAGTCCGTCACGCAGGCGCTGCGTAAACTAAGCAGATTTCCCACGTGAAGTTCTACAATAGAGAAATCTGCCTAATAACAACTGTAGTAGTAAGAAACCTCTAAACCTAAAACATTATTTAGGCCCCAAAAAACAGTTGACCTAACCTCTAAACCTATTCACGAGGGACGAATAGTTATGGAAATGGCCACCAGAGCTCTCGGCGGAAAGTCCGAACATAGCCTACTGGTGACCACACGCAGAATACAAATGCAATTATCTCGGTTAATATTCAAGATAGAGAATAAATGTATATAACGATATTTATAGTAAATTTAATTTGCAATAAGATTGATTCTGTACAAGTTTTTGGTCCGACGTATAGTAACGGAGATATTTCGAATTTTCGAAAATCCACCCCTCTAACCCCCCCCCCTCCTCCCACTGGTCCAATTTCAGCCGTTAACGAACTTGATCTTTCTTTTTACATAAAACGACTACATATCGAGTTTGGTAACGATCAAACAAAAATTGCGACCGCTAGAGCGGTAACAGACAAATATATATACGTATATATATATATATATATATATATATATATATATATATATATATTCCGTCATGAGTACAACCTCCTTAAGGGAAATCTGCTAAAAGTCCGTCACGCAGGGGCTGCGTAAACTGAGCAGATTTCCCTCATGAAGATTAATAATAGATAATTTAGATACTGCTAACACAATACCACCATGAATATTTGGTGAATAAATACAAACGGTAAAAAGAAATCTTTACCCGCCCGGCGGAAAGCGGCTCAAATGTAAACAAAGAGGCCTGCCTAAGGCTTTCAGTTATTCCGACACCGGAAATAAAAACAATAACTGAAACATATCAGAATATAACATATTAATTTTATTGAAAAGTTTGTACTATATCTAGTACTGTAATTTATAATGAATCAGAATAAATTTTATCTCAATCAATCAAATTTTAGTAGTTCAAGAATTTAAGACGAGGGGGGGGGATCACAAGAACAAATTTGCATGTTCTCGTATAATAGAGCTCTCTGGGAAACAATATTTGGTATTTGATCTTCGAATAATGTGATTTATTATATAACAGAGTATTGTTTACGTAACATGAGTAGAAGTAGGGGTTTACTGAAGGCTGAAAACTGGAAAATGCAAATATTTTGGTTAATATTCAAGATAGGCAATGAATGTGTATAACAAAATTTATATTACATTTAATTTGCAATACAATTGGTTCTTTACACTTTTTCGATCTGACTTATAGTAACGGTGATGTATCTCGAATTTTCAAAATTCTTCCCCCTAAACCCCCCCCTCCCCCTGACCCGATTTCAGCCATTAACGAACTTCATCTTTCTTTTTACATAAAACGATTAAATATCGAGTTTGGTAACGATAAAACAAAAATTGCGACCGCTAGAGCGTTAACAGACATTTAGTATAGAACATTGTGAAAATTGTAAAGCAGCAACTGATTAATAAAAGCAGTTCCATAACATGTTTCGATCCGACTTATATTAACGGAGATATTTTAAATTTCTAACCACCCCCACCTCTATTCCGTGTCCGATTTTAACCATTTATAATTTAGTAATATAATCTTTAGTGTTATTTATTTATTTGAGCTTCGCAGCTTTGGCGATGTTGCTCTAAAATAAAGCTTAAAAAACAAAACAAAACTCAAATGAAAACAAAACAATACAAAAAAATAACAAAATTAAACAAAACATAAATAGAACACAAAACATAAAAGGAACATAGAACTCAAAAGGAACACAAAACATAAAAGAAATGAAAGATGGAATAAATAAAAACAAAATTCAAAACTAGGTACAAAACTGAAAATCGAAACTAATGATATTGGGCAATAGGGAAATCATTAATAAAATATTTAAATATTCAATAAATAAATAAGTAAATCGAATATAGTAAATAAAATTAAATTGGTATATAAAATGAATAAAAGAAATTTAAAATTATTAAGGTTTTGATAAAATATAAGTTGTTCAGATGACTATTTACATAAAACTCTGTAACTTCCTAATACACACTCAAGTGAGTGAAAACTTGAAAACAAAAAAATTGAGGTTTAGATAAAATGTGTTAAACGAAACAGTTTAATATCGAAATTAGTGTAGATCAAATAAACATTTTCGATGTAATGATCGCATAATCATAGTTAATAACGTCAAACAACTCCGTATCTGCAATTTTTTTTTCAATGTCTCCTAGAGCTAACTGCGCTAATGCCACTTGAGGACATTTGGATAGGACTTGGAAGGGTTGGTTATGTTTATTTATATATTTATTTATTTTTGCTCTCCCCCCCATTCGTAGACGAACTTTTTATATGCTTGGAAGTTATCGTCGGTGCTGACCAATTCATACGATTCTGGGGTATAGCTGCAAACTGCTCTCATTAGGTTTAGTAGGCTGTGGTCGCAGAGCGTGGATTATTTTAGTACGTGCAGCAATGTTTCATTATTCTCCCCGCAATCACACCTCGGGCTGCACCTCCTTTTAGCAGATTTCCCTTAAGGGAAATCAGCTATTGAGGTCGTACTCATGACAGAATTTTCGAAATTTTTCTTCAAATGTCCATCGATCCTACCTAGTAGATGACGAAAATGAAGTCCGTTCAAAACTGTATATATATATATATATATTTGTCTGTTACCGCTCTAGCGGTCGCAATTTTTGTTTGATCGGTACCAAACTCGATATTTAGTCGTTTTATGTAAAAAGAAAGATCAAGTTCGTTAACGGCTGAAATCGAACCAGTGGGAGGGGGGGGGTTTAGAGGGAAGGATTTTCGAAAATTCGAAATATCTCCGGTACTATACGTCGCATCGAAAAATTGTACAGTATCAATCTTATTGCAAATTAAATTTACTATAAATATTGTTATATACATTTATTCTCTATCTCGAATATTAACCGAGATATTTGCTTTTTATGAAGTCTGTGGTCGGGTATAGTTCAGATTAGGTCGGCCATTTCCGCCAGTACTCGGCTCAGGTGGAAGCTTCTTCTAACCTTACCTGTCGTTTCTAACCTTACCTTACCTTACCTTCCTTTGTGAGATTTATGAAAATACGTTCTGTTCATCCGCCCCCCCTCTTTAGTTCTTGGACTACTAAAATTTGAGATATTAAAATATAAATTATTCTTACAATTCAGAAGCCGTTTCAGTTGGGAATTTATTTTAATTAACTGAAAGATTTCTCATTACCATTTGTATTTAATCACTGTGGTGTTGTGTTACCAGTATGGAGAATTCTCTATTGTAAAACTTCACATGGGAAATCTGCTTAGTTTACGCAGCCCCTGCGTGACAGAATTTTTATATTTTTATAGGTAATGCCCAAAATTACAGAAATTGGCTTATCCAGTGATTGGTGAAGATCCATACCCTGTCTAGTCTGAAGGCAACTGTCGGGAAGAAGGCCTTGGTGGTTAATCCTTTGGCGGTGCCCGCCACCGCTTCACCCACTCGATAGTGACATAGCTTTTTTCCTGCTTCCCTTACTCTAATTAAAGTAGGGTTCTTCTCGTCCATATTTGCTTGCACCTCACACAGTAAAAATACAAACAATGATATATATTTAGTTTTGAATGGTGATCATAATTGTCATCTGCTTGTCGGCCCCATGTGCATTTGAAGCATTTATCGAAAATGACCTGGGAAATCTGCTAAAATGAATTACTGTTTATTCTCTTAATTTATAAGTAATGTAGACCGAAAGCGTAAAAGTAACAGTAATAAATCGCTCTTAAGATAGAACTCTGAAATTTACAGAAACTGAAAGCTACGTCCTCTTTGAAAATAGGATCATCAAAATGTCTCCGGAAAGAAACGCGGTCTGCATTCAATGAGCTAAGTACGATCTCCAAAGGCGGACTGCTTATCTTGTTCCAAGAAAGGCCGTTAATTAAATTGAATTCCAAGCTGATTTGGAATGCAGAACACAGCCTATAGAGTGAGCTAGGAGAGAGAAAGAAAAGACCCATCCACGGCCTAGAAGTGCCCCTGCGGTCCCTACAGCAAAGCAGCTTCACAATGAATATTCCCATTAAAGCTAAGTTCTAATTCAGTTTTAAGAGGAAATTAGAATATGGATGGAGGGAGGTTAAGCAGGTGGGGCAGGGAATCTCATACATATTCCCGCCGGGAGACAGGGATTTGCATGAAATACCACCATCCATAGCATAGCATAGCATAGCACGGGTTCTAGCAACAGGCCGCCATTTTATACTCACTGCTCCCTACCTAAATCCTTCTTAGCATAAAATGAAGTAAACATACACAAACACACTCACTCCAAATATTTATCGTTGTACGGAACACAGGTACGCTCATAGCATTTAGATACAATATATCGGGGTTGCATATGTCAACAATGGAAACGTTATATACATGTGCCAAAATAGAAAATGTGGTAACTATTACTAAATAAATGAGGGGAGGACATTTTTAGTATTGGGGTTGTACTATTCTAGACTTAATGTTTTTTAGATATCAAATGTCAGATCCGTAAATATATCTATAGAACTGTTTACATGTTTTTGATTAGATTAGTATTATAGAAAGTGTGGTTGTTCGTTGAGACTCATAGTCAATGTTGATGAAAGAAGTTTTAGTCTAGGCCAATATTTCGGGAATGCACTTACCAAGACTATAATCACTTAATTCAAGCGTTTAGTATTTAGGTCATTCTAGTTTTAGTAAGTACAAATAACATACACCGCTCTGTAACACTGTATTTAAATAACAACGTGCAATATACATAATGTAGAACCTGTTTGCAGCCCTGAGGAAGTGAAAATAAAATGCTCGAAATATTACCCTAGATTAAAACTTCTATCAACCACAAGCCTCAGCAATCAACCACACCATATATATATATATATATATATATATATATATATATATATATATATATATATGCTTTTATTTAAAACATCTTTGTATTTCAAAAAACCCTGACGAATCTTGAACTTCTGTTCCTTTTCGAGGTTGTATTTACTTAGATAAAATTTCAATTTTAAATTATTATTATTATTTATTAACATCTATTTTTTGCAACTCAGGCTAATCGGGACGGGTTATCTACAGGTTACCACCCTTTTCTAGCCAGGGTGGGACTTAGGATGTTATTTAAGGAATTTCGTCACTAAATAATTTCCTTTGCCCAGGCAAGAATCGAACTCGCCACTCTAGGATTTTAAATTCCTTTTAAGATAAAATTTCTATTTTAGTTCACGAAGGAACGTCATTAATTTCAAAGCCAGGGCCGTATTGATAAAACACAGAAATTAAATATACTCAAAATCCAGTAAAGAAGTCCGATTCATTTCAGTATAAAATAAAAACATTTTTTGTTGCCTTAGAGGTCAACTTCTGCCTTGTTACTTTTTTTCACACCAAGTGCGGCATATTTGTTTACCGGTTAACCGGCTGTTAACACTGTCCCGGCATTTTTTTTTTTCAGAGCTCGAATCTTTTAATTCATGCTAAATGAATGATAAGTTCACGAATTCGGGAAATCGGACAGCATAGCCCCAATATGAAATGGAAAAAAATTGTGCATACGATGTGAAATGACGTGGAAAATCTTTATCCTGTGGTTTTACGGTTATCGGCCATTTTTTTTTTTTAGGAGTAACATGACAAATAAGCATACTGCTCGTTATGAATCCAAGTCAACATAAGCCTAATACTTTCATTATAGAAATATAAATTATTAATATACATTTTTATTTTAGTCTCGAGATAAGATAGTTTGTATTAATTATTTCAAGACCTCTGGCTTTTATATTTGTAATAATAAAGGGAAAGAAGAGAAAACTGGAACCTAATTAGCTCGGGAAACTGAGTCCTATGCATAATTTAAAGGGTCATGGAAAAAATAATTTATCTTAATGAAGGGCTACGCATGAAAAAAATAGTGGCAAGTCCAGTGAGCATTTGCGTTTTTCTGCCGCGATAGAGGAAAAAAGGGAATTCATTAGAAGGACCCAAACAAAGAGAAGTATTTGAATGGGAGGATAAAATATAAAAAGGGCAAGAGGAAAGGATTCAAAGAGGATCATTAAAAAAGTAGAGAGAGAGAGAGAGAGAGAGAGAGAGAGTGAGTGAGTGAGAGAGAGTGAGTGAGTGAGTGAGAGAGAGAGAGAGAGAGAGAGAGAGAGAGAGAGAGACAGACAGAGAGACAGAGAGAGACAGAGAGAGGAGAGAGAAGGCTAGTATCTCGTTAGACGGGCAGCTAAAGGCTATGGACGTCGAGTCCCAATCCCGAGGGATTTGCTCAGCATCTCGGGAATTAGGGATAATCGAATCCTAACACACCTTTTTTCCAAACTGGGATAAGCTAAGTCACGCAAAGGGCCGTGTAAACTAATCTGCCACGAGCAGGGACGAACCAAGTCATTTGCACATTCTATTCTCTGTTTACCCCTTTCTACGAACCTTGTGTAGATAAGACTTGCAATGCCTAGAGGAATAATTGGATGAATTGAAAATCGTATCAGTAGGAGAGGGGGGGTTAATGAAAGGAGAAGATAAAAAAAGAAGAAAAAATGCAAATAACTCCGTTCATATGCTGAGCATAGAACCATGATTGCAATGTTTAACTTTATTAACAATACTAGTTCAGTAACATAATTCTATATGGGTCATTTTTCCACATCAATTCAACCACACCATGACACCCACCATTTCAGATTTTGATGAATCTTATTTTGGGTGTTCTATTCATTGATTTGAGAAACCATACCAAATTGTTTTGATCTATCATTTACGGATGGATTTTATTGTCTCTTAAAGTTTTGAGTTTTTCGTGTTTTTAACGATAATGGAACAGTAAAATTAATTTCTTTAAAATTCAAAAATAATTTATAACTTTCTAATTTAGAAACCAATTTTGATAAAAAATTGTGTGTGTACTCATAAATATATTTAACACCAACAAAAAAATAAACAAAGGTGCCAAGTAAGTATTTCAGACCAGAAAAAAAATAACAAGTTGTCAATTCGAGTTATTCGGAAAGCAAATACATAGTTCCACTTTAAATTGAATATATCCAAAATGGAAAAGGATAATCATGGAAATCTTTTTATGTTTTGGTTCTAAGACACGTGATCTACCACCTAAATCAATAAAACGAATGGTTTTTTTGACTCCTTCATTGTTTATTCCAAGTTTAAAAATAAATATTTATATAAAATTAGATATTTATATGAATTAAAAGAAAATGATAAATAAAGGTAAATAAAAAGTTAGTTACATTACACAGGTTTATTGTAAATGAAATACTGTTTACATTGTAGTATTCATCAGTCAAAAATGTACTTTGATATGTACAATTCTTACCCTAAAATTGCTATTTTGGTCAATGTTCTTTACAATTTTAAAATACCGTTTAATTTTCATAAAAATTGGTTTGTAAATATGAATGTTATAAATTACTTTTGAATTCAAAACAAATTAATTTTACTGCTCCCATTCGATAAAAACACGATAATCTCAAAACTTTAAGAGGACATAAAATCCAAACCAATAAAGATATACCAAAAATATTTAGTATGGGTTCTCATAACAATGAATAGAACACCTAAAATAAGTTTCAACAAAATCTGAAAGGATGGGTGTCAAAATCATTTTATTGTGGTTGATTCGACATGGAATGACCCACATGACACCTAACAGAGTCGGGGATTATTTAGTATTACACCCCAAAAGTAGAGTAACGTTCAACCAAAATTTGCGACCGCTAGAGAATCACATGATAGTTGACGCCTGTGTGTGTGTTAGTTACGGGTGTTCAGTATTTATATCCACCCTTGATCAGAAAATTAACTTTCTATTTTCCTTAGAGGATTTATTTCTTTTTACTAACTACGGCTTATCAAGCGATTTGTCAAAGGCTTAAAGTATATTTCGTGGACTGCGAGAACCTTAAAAAAGTCCGTCACGCAGGGGCTGCGTAAACTAAGCAGATTTCCCTCGTGAAGTTTACTAATAGATAAATCTACGTACTGGTAACACAACACCACCATGAATAAATACAAACGGAAATAAGAAATGTTTCATCCAATTTCAATAACCTGCCGACAGGAAGCGTCAGGTTAGAAATGTAAACAAACGGGTCTGCCCGCTTCACACTGGAAAGAAAAACAATTACTGAAATATATCAGACTATAACATATTAATTTTATTGAGAACTATTTACTATATCTAGTACTGTAATTAATAATAAGTCAGAATAATTGTTATTTCAATCAATCAAATTTTAGTAGTCCAAAACATTAAGACGGGGGGGGGGGTCACCGGGACATATTTGCAAGTATCTCGTATAATAAAGGTCTCTTGAATACAATTTTTGGTATTTAAACTTCAAATAATGTGATTTATTATGTAGCTGAGTATTGTTTATGTAACATTAGTAGAAGGGGCGGTTTGCTGATGGCTGAAAACTGAAAAATGCCAATTTCTCGGTTAATATTCAAGATAGAGAATAAATGTATATAACAATATTTATAGTACATGTAATTTTCAAACAGATTGATTCTATAAAATTTTTCGATCCGACGTATAGTAACGGAGCTATTACTAATTTTCGAAAATTCCCCTTCCCACTGGTCCCATTTCAGCCGTTAACGAACTTGATCTTCCTTTTTACCTAAAACGATTAAATACCGAATTTGGTGACGATTAAATAAATATTGTGACCGCTAGAGTGTTAACACAGACAAATATATATGTATATATATATATATATATATATATATATAATTTTGAACGGACCTCATTTTCGTTATCTCTTGAGTAGGATCGATGGATATTTGAAGAAATTTTTCGAAAATCGCGCCATGAGTACGACCTCAATAGCTGATTTCCCTGAAGGGAAATCTGCTAAAAGTCCCGATAAGACTTATATTTAGAAATAAATAAAATGAAAACTCTTCAGAAGGAAGGAATATGTACGCGGGACGAAACTAAAAAAGTATATACTGTATTCAGAAGAGAATGTTTCAACAGGCGTATAAAGCACACAAAAAACACAGGCCCGCCACTCGCGACACTTTCATATGTATTACCGGGCTGAGGTTACGTGCAGGCATTCTATATAGCGAACGACCCCCAACTTATCCAAATGTCAAGTTAGCTGACTGGTTACCAACAGTGCACGAGAGGGCCGCCTATACATATATATTGTAGATTTATACAAAATTAGCAAAGGTATCTGAATAATAATTTTTTTTTTTTAGCAAGGCTTCAATGGGTACAATTACACTTCCCGTCTGGGCGTTTGTTTTACAGTTAGGGCCAGGTAACTGTAGAGGACTTATAGAATACAAAATTTAGTTTTGAAAAATAAATGAAAATGAGTTCCTAATCAATCCCTCCCCAATTGTTGACACATCGTGAATAATTCATGGAGTAATCATGGATAGCATTTATAATAACTAGTTATAATCTATATATTTCTTGTAAAAAAAAAACATTCTGTGCACACATTACGTAGCAAAATTATATACGTATAGAAAAATGATATTATATACGTAACAGTAAATGTGAGTTGCAAGTAATACCAATTATGCCAACGTTTCGCAGGAAATACGTTACCACAACTAACTGGCTCCCTATAACCTCCGCTCTTGCTTGGGGGTTATCAACTATCATAATTTACATACCTGATGGAAATAAATAACAGTTCAAGCACATATTGCCTTTTAGCAGATTTCCCTTGAGGGAAATCAGCTAATGAGGTTGTACTCATGACGGAATTTTCGAAATTTTTCTTCAAACGTCCATTGATCCTACCTAGTAGATGACGAAAATGAGGTCCGTTCAAAACTGTGTGTATATATATATATATATATATATATATATATATATATATATTTGTCTGTTACCGCTCTAGCGGTCGCAATTTTTGTTTGATCGTTACCAAACTCGATATTTAGTCGTTTTATGTAAAAAGAAAGATCAAGTTCGTTAACGGCTTAAATCGGACCAGTGGGAGGGGGGGGGTTTAGAGGGGAGGATTTTCGAAAATTCGAAATATCTCCGTTACTATACGTCGCATCGAAAAATTGTACAGTATCAATCTTATTGCAAATTAAATTTACTATAAATATTGTTATATACATTTATTACCTACCTTGAATATTAATCGAGATATTTGCATTTTTATTAAATTTGGGCCGATAACGGATTTTTGAATTTTCCCGCCAAAAGCTAGTTCGGCCCTTTGCCGTAACTGTTCGGCTCTCCTATGGAGATTTCTCTATTGTATAACTTCACGTGGGAAATCTGCTTAGTTTACGCAGCCCCTGCGTGACGGACTTTTATTGTTATAATGACATGAAAATTTAACGTTTAATAGTTAATGGATAGTACACAGTTATTTCAATAACGTCAAAATATCAGAGGAAATAAGATAATATACCTATATCAGAATTAGCATTTAATTCCTCACAACATTCGTTATCGCACAACGTGCAAATTCAGCATGCCTTTGTTTATGTAATACATTATAAAAATTAAATAATCGAAATGCTCTTCTAGAGAAAATAAATAACAAATGAGGTGAGGAGGAGGGGAGGCTGAGTTTTATAACCTCACTCATACGAATCATTCTTAGAACTATCATATAAAACTAAAACCAAAACATCATTTGTCATAATATACTTACATTAAAACCACTTTAATGAGTACTAATAAAAATGTTGCCCGCCATAGTTTTCAGTAGATATCAAGTGTATACTTCCTTGTACGACAAAAGTGAATACATCAAAAATTACTCCAAATAACAAAATAAACACCGACGCTGGGGCAGCGCAAACTAAGCGGATTTCTCACGTGAAGTTTTACAACAGAGAAATCTGCATTCTGGTAAACCAAGTTCACTAGAGCCGAAGAGTTACGGAAACAGCCGAAATAGTCTACCGACAGTAGGCTATCTCATCGCGTCCGTTATTCATTCACACTAAATAAAAATGCAAATATCTCGGTTAACATTGAATATAGAGAATAAATGTATATAACAATATTTATAGTAAATTTAATTTGCAATAAGATTGGTTTTATAAACGTTTTTGATCCGACGTGTAGTAACGGAGATATTTCAATTTTTCGAAATTCCTCCCCTCTAAACCCCCCATCCCACTGGTCCGATTTCAGCCAAACAAACTTGATCTGTCTTTTTACATAAACCGATTAAATATCGAGTTCGGTATGTACAAAAACAGATTTATTTATTAAACTGGTATACGCTTTACGTGGCTGCATTCGTGAAAGAGGAAGAGCAATGGACTGAACTATCCGGGAGAAATGTGATTGCAAACTGAATTATGGGCTACTACAGAGTCTGAATGGAAAAGGGGTAGGAAAAAAAAATCCCCCGGGCTGTGTGGAGTATGGGTAGAGAATCTTTATGCTGATAGTATAGGGGTAAGAGCTCTAAAGGGGTAGTTATGTAGGAGCTATGGCCGGCGAGGGTAAAAAATAAACCACTCAGCCGGAAGGGATGGACCAAATAGCCACAATGGATCTCCATCACCATAACCACAAACACACTCGAGCCGCGAGAAATAATGCCGGGAGACTTCCCGCAATTCGTTTTATGCTCTCCATACCTACCCGGGGCTATATCGCTACCAGTAAAAATGCATTACCTACTCTCTTACAACTACCGATACGACCAACGGCATACGATAATTCAATAGTTTGAAGCAATATCCCAGATGATACGATTTTCTGGGGTTTGCTCTCTAAAGGATAAACTCTGAGCCATATCGCTACGATAAACATATCCACTGTCTCAGTGTACCCCTGGAAATAATGGAGTCATACAACGAACTTGACAGCATTTTTCCTATAGGGACCCGACAGAACGCGGTGAAAAGTAGAAATCACTGTACCCTGCAGAATGAGATGTTATCACACACCACGCAAGTAGGAAGCAGTAGAAGACCTAAAGTACATTCTGCTGTCCGCGACTACACCATTCCCAATAAAGTTTTATTACTGTTCAACTACCGATGTCGAAAACTATGCTCAACGCCAGGGAACTGTTTAATGTAATAGAGTGAACCGACGACATGGAAACCGATAAAATATGAAGGGTTTGCTGCAAAAAGGAGGTAGCTCCAATTTACCAGTTTTTGGGAAACCAAAAAAAACGTTTAAAAAATTCAAATTTTAAGTTATGTAAAAATATTTGTTGTTGCATACTTTCAATTATGGTGTTTACATATTAGAACAGCTGCATCCTTTTTGTGCCAAATAAAAGAGGTTTTTTTTTTGGCACAAGAAAGTGTTTACAACTCCAAACAGCTATGGGATGGAGCTACCTCCTTTTTGCAGCAAACCCTTCATATAAGTATGTAAGCACACAAAATTGTTAAAAGAGTTATATAAAAAAGTCCGTCACGCAGGGGCTGCGTAAACTAAGCAGATTTCCCACGTGAAGTTTTACAATAGAGAAATCTGCCTAATAACAATTGTAGTAGTAAGAAACCTCTAAACCTAAAAAACATTATTTAGGGCGTAATAACCCAGTAGTTTCTAGCCCAAAAAACAGTTAACCTAACCTCTAAACCTATTCACGAGGGACAATAGTTATGGAAACGGCCGCCAGAGCTCTCGTCAGAAACTCCGAACATAGCCTATTGGTGACCACACGCAGAATACAAATGCAAATATCTCGGTTAATATTCAAGATAGAGAATAAATGTGTAGAAGAATATTTATAGTAAATTTAATTTGCAATAAGATTGGTTCTATACAATCTTTTGATCCGACGTATAGTAACGGAGATATTTCGAATTTTCGAAAATCCTTCCCTCTAAACCCCCCCTCCCACTGGTCCGATTTCAGCCGTTAACGAACTTGATCTTTCTTTTTACATAAAACGCTTAAATATGAAGTTTGGTAAGGATCAAACAAAAATTGCGACCACTAGAGCGGTAACAGACAAATATATATATATATATATATATATATATATATATATATATATATATATATATACATACAGTTTTGAACGGACCTCATTTTCGTCATCTACTAGGTAGGATCGATGGACATTTGAAGAAAAATGTCGAAAATTCCGTCATGAGTACAACCTCAATAGCTGATTTCCCTTAAGGGAAATCTGCTAAAATACTCATCAAGAAACAAATAGTTAGAAGAATGGAGTTTTAGAATGAAGCTAATTATTTCTGTAACTTTTCCACTGCTCCAAAAATAAGTAATATACGCAGGGAGGCGCCAAAAACATTAATTCGTTCTTTATGCTAGGTTTAATACTATGTATATACCTGAAAGGAAGGCGGTTCTGTACATTTTAACAATCTTAGTCTGTTGTATAGAGAGGGACTATTGGAAGAGGCCCTTCCCCAGGGAGGCCTCGCAACCTCTATGCACCGAGCTACACGTCCTCTACCTGTGATTAGATAATCAATGCTAATGTCATCTATTCCCGCCTAGACCGTGTCATAGGTAAATGTGGCCAACCACCGCTCAGAATAGCTAATAGGCGGAGGGGAGAGAAGCAACCTCAGAAAACCAAATCTATAATTTAACATAATACATTATACTTCATTATACAAAGAGCAATTAAATCCAGATTTACTAATTCAGGCGGTTGAAAGGTCTTTCTCATATTTTAATACTTTCATCCATACATTGAAAAAAAGATACATACACTGGAGATTCGGAATTAAAAAATATTGTGCATAGTGAAGCCTTATATTTTAAACACTTTTGATTATTAAGATATCCTGAGCAACCCCGGGTTCCTTAGCTAGTGATAAGCATAATATTTTTACGAAAACTACATGTAAAATTAAGCAGAGTTAGTTAATCACATATTCTAAGAAGTACGAAGTAGATGAAAGGATCCGACCGATGTCTAGCCTGTTCTCGGCAATAACCGTCCAGGATCTAGACGTGTCAAGACAATTCCCTTTGATGTTTTTCCGCCAAGCTAGAAAAGAACCACCCCCCCCCTTGAGTTAGTTAAAAAAAACCCAGTTAATTAGTTTGTTCTCAGCTCTCTTCAAGTGAATAACAGTGCGTTCAGTGCAGCTATAATGAGCAGTGCGTTTTAGTTCCATTGCGGTTAAATGTTGTGAAGAACAGTATATGCATGTTTAACTGAAGGACAGTGCAGTGCCGTTATCTTTGCGAAGATCAGTGGAGTGCCGTGTTTTTGTGAACTTCGGTGACCGTGAGCGAGTTATTGGACTGTACAATAATAAGAACAGTGAAGCTATCAGTGCATACGGTGAGTAGTAGTTAAGAATAATTAACCAAGTGTGTAGCGCACTGTCAAATAAATTGTGCAGCGATAAAAACTCTGAAGGTTGTGTGTGTTTAATTTTGCAATCCAAAAGAACTCTAATAAACAAGGTTTATTACTGATTTTGTAATTAACGTAACAATATATAAAATATTTAAGGGGATAAGACTGAATAAAAATACATATTCGTTAAATTAACCCACTAAACAAAAGTAGTTACTCAGAGTCACAGCATAGCGTCAACAGATTTCCATAGTTCCAGCTGATTTGCGTAACAGTACCTTGATTATTACTGGCATTGGAGGGATTATTCCAGCGATTCAGTTACAGGAAAGAGCGACTTGGGAGGCATTCCGTCTCCAATTTGTAGTTTCATGGAACAATGCCGACCGTTTCCTGTTCAAATCCGATATAGCAGAGTCTTCATCCAACCCGTTGAGAGGAAGAGAGAGGAAGCAAATACCTGTCATCAGATATGACCACTATGCAACTTCACAAGGCAGAAGTAAGTTCGCCGATAAAGTTTCAGCGCATATCAAGTTAATATAGATGTATACGCATATAAAGGGCACGGGTAGTATTACGCATATGACATTAACAAGACTTTTATGACAGATTTCAAAAGATATGTCCTATTACATGTTAATGAGAGCTTATTTCAAAATAATGACATAAAATTGGGATATTCGTCAAGTTGAGGGTAAACTACACGTTTTAACAGACATACCTTCAGGGAAATCAGCTATTCAGGTCGTACTCATGACCCAATTTTCTAATTTTTCTTCAAATGTCCATCGTTCCTGCCAAGTAGATGACGAAAATGAGGTCCGTTCAAAACTGCATCTAACTATCTAGCTATCTATTTACATATATATATATATATATATATATATATATATATATATATATATATATGTCTGATCTAGCGGTCGCAATTTTTGTTTGATCGTTACCAAACTGGATTTTAAGTTGTTTTATGTAAAAAGAAAGATCAAGTTCGTTAACAGTTGAAATTGGACAAGGGGGGGGGTTTAGAGGGGGAGAATTTTGAAAATTCGAAATATCTCCGATACTACAAGTCAGATCTAAGGATCTAAAAGGTGTATGGAATGAATCTTATTGAAAATTAAATGTTCTATAAATATTGTTATATAGATTTATACTCTATCTTGAATATTAACCGAGATATTTGCATTTTTCAGCCTTCAGTACACCCCCACTTCTACTCATGGTACATAAACAATACTCAGTTATATAATAAACCACATTATTGGAAGCTTAAATACAAACCATTGTTTTCTAGAGACCTTTATTATACGAGATACTTGCAAAAATGTTTTTGTGACACCCTCCCCCCCCGTTTCAAATTTGTATGTATATGTTTTACTTTCCGGCGTGCCGTTGGCCGACCTCTTTGTTTACATTTTAGACTCTTCCCGTCTGGAGGTTTCTTATTATGTTTGTGTTTATTCACTTGATATTGACTGTGCTATTGCGTTACCATTATATAGATTTATCTAATGTTAAACTTCACGAGGGAAATCTGCTTAGTTTACGCAGCCCCTGCGTGACGGACTTTTACCTCTAACTGGCAGGTCCGAAACTAGGATCCACCGGTCCTACTTTACTTCATCCAGCCACCTCAGGCTGGAGTTTTCCTCTTGCTCACCCCACCTGAAGTGCCATACATTATTTCCCAGGGTGGAGTAGTCGACACAAAGCCATAGCACTATCCTCCAACCCTTGTGTGCATAACTCAAAGTAATATAGAAGAAAATACAGCGAAATAATCAACTGAACTTAAACAAATAGATTTTTTGGACGTACTCTAAGACGCTTTTGCTGATATAAGAAAACTCGTAATCCATGACTTGTATAATTTATGGTATAACACAGAACAGGAAACTTAGAGAAATGAAATAAAATAAGCTCAACTGGACTACAAGTAATAGACACTCTAGAATAGAAGAAATCGTACTTACACGCCTACGCACAGGACACACTAGACTAACGCATTCATATCTAATGAGCAGACAAGATGAACCTATATGTCGCTACTGCAACAGAACGCTGGCTGTAAAACACATACTAACTGACTGCACACAAGTGAAAACTTACCCATGGCCCACAAATGTATGCGAACTAGCCTACAGTAAGTAGTATAGATGATGTTTTTAATTATTTAAGAAATAATGGATTATTTGATAAAATATAAAGGGTATTATTTACCATTATGAAAGTTATATATAGCAAGCACTGTATGTGGAATATAAGTTTTGCCTCCTTCCAGTTTAACTATTTATAGTTTTTCTTTTAGTTTTTGATGTTATTTTGTTGTTTTTTTTCCCAAGTAAATATACTAACAATTTATTATTAGTTTTGTCCATTATATTTATTTTGTATATTTGTAAAGTTTAGTTTTGTAAAAACGTTAATATTTACCTAATTTTATAAAATTATATTCTAGCATGTTAAAAGATTAATCGCCGTTGTAGCGTCATCTCAAATAAGTAATAATAATATTCTACAACATAGCACATGATGATGGAACGTTAGTGCCGAACGACCTGTTTTCCATACACACAATCTTTCTTTTCTCATCGTGTGCGACTTAAAATCGGCGGACATTTCAAGAAAATGTGGCGAATATGCGTCATAAGTAAAACTCCATTCCATGAAATCCTTTACGCGTTAAAATCAGCTTCAAGGAACGCTTCACTAATCTCAAGAAATAGTAGACTAAAATGAAAATTACTTGGAACTGTTCTCATTGGACTGAGGTAAACATTTCTGTGTCAGTACATTGATATAGAACCAAGAAGCAGAGATGAGCATACAATTACCACGTGTGTAATGATATAGACGAAACAGCAAGTGGGAGTGTGTTTGCTCGAGGCGATAGATGGGCTGTATAGGGCGGTAGTGATTTGCAATCCTATTGGTGATTAGGAACGGGCAACGGACCAATCAGATTCAGGATATTGCCTCACCTTATAACTCTCCATCTTCGGCTAATTATCCATACCACATTCATATACATAAATCGTCTATAACCTAATGCTCATTCCGCAACATTGGTGGGGTATTAATCAGCTGGAACAGGCCTGCAGCAGACGTATCCTTGAAAAGCAGATGGGACGATATTATCTATCTACAGTAACTAAATTAGACTAAACCCACTACTTTATTATATCTATGCAACACCATTATCAAATCATGCCGTCATTACTAGCTGTGCATCAAACCATGCCCATTTTTAGCTGATTTCCCTCAAGGGAAATAAGCTATTAAGGTCGTACTCATGACACAATTTTCGAAATTTTTATTCAAATGTCCATTGACCCTACCTAGGAGATGACGAAAATAAGGTCCGTTCAAATATACATATATATATATTTGTCTGTTACAGCTCTGGCGATCACATTCATTGTTCAATCGTCATCTAACTCGATATTTAGTCATTTTATGTAAAAAGAAAGATCAAGTTCGTTAACGACTGGAATCAGGCCAGTGGTAGGGAGGGGGTTAAAGGGGGGAATTTCGAAAATTCGTACTATCTCTGTTATTATACGTCGGATCGAAAACTTTTATAGAACCAATATTATTGCAAATTAAATTTACTATAAATATTGTTCCATATATATTTTTCGTAGAATGAGTATTAACCGAGATTATGGATTTTTTAGTTCTACGCTTTCAGTAAACCCCCACTCCTACTAGTAATAGTAGTATTAATAATAAGCTGTTATATCATGAACCACTTCATTACAAGGCCAAATACCAAATATTGTATTCATTGAACTTTTATTTTGTGAGATATATGCAAATACGTTGTGTTGACCCCCTCCCTTTTTTTTATTACTAAAATTTAAGTTATAAAACTGATTCTGATTCATTACAAATTACAGCACTAGCTTTAGTAATTTTTTTTCAATAACATTAATACAATACGTTATAATCAGATATCGGTTAACGAAGAAATAAAGATTTTTATTCATGCCCGCAAAATATAAATTCATACGTCATCGCAATACTTATTATCATGTACCTCACACAGTAAACATTAAATAGAAACAAATATTTGGTATTTAACCTTGGAATAATATGGTTCATGATATAACATCTTATTAGTAATATGACATGAGTTGACTTGGTGTTTACTGAAGGATGAAAACTAAACAATGCAAATATCACGGTAAATATTCCAGTTAGAGAAAAAAATGTATATAACAACATTTATAGAATTGCATATGATTGGTTCTATACAATTTTTCGATCCGACTTATAACTTTAGTTTTACATGAAACGCTTATATATCGAGTTTGGTTACTTATATATATATATACCCCTTAAGGGAAATCTGCTAGAAAAGCTATATGATGTGAATTTTCCGACTGTGGACTGTCACAGAGTGCTTTTACCATTTCAATATGGGATAAGGACTTCTGTTAATATTTTCTACACAAAATACATTTCTATATCCTACAAAAGGGTGGAACCCAACATTCTAGGTTTTATTGCTGCACTAAGACATTAACATATTTTAGATATTCATAGATATCATTTCTTTGAAAATGCATATGAATTATGAGAAACCACCTTCACCTAGGTATGAATTATGCAATAATTATGTTATTAAACATTTGTTGAAGGTATTAAACGACTAGCAATAATATACTGAACCTGAACAAGGACCAAGAAAACGATGACAATCAGTAGCTCACCTGAAATATTAAAAACAAAGAATTAATAAAAAGTAAAATGATCTGTTATTTAGTAGTAATTACTAAAATATGAAGTAAATAGTTACATCAATATCCACTTATATATTTACGGATGATTTTGGATATCAGGCTGGCTGCATCCCACAAACTAGAATGTCGAGAACGTTGAATAGCTTTAGCACTGTGGTTGTGTTTTCCAATTTTCCAAAGAGAGTAGTGTGAAACATGCCCCTTGAATACCAGATTAATAGGTTCAACCAATCTCTTTGTATTTATATATAATTGCAACGATCTCATTTTCGTGTTACTTCAGAACGTTTGCAAAAGGAGATCAAATAAAAAATGTCGAGTCAAGAAAGTAAAATCATAATTGATAACCTCACTTATGACTTATGCAAATAAGTATCTCACAGTACAAAGTTATATGAAACTTTTTTATTCCGAGTCATAATAACAGAGATATTTCGAACTTTCAATTCCCCCCCCCCTCCCATTAAACCGATTTTAGCCATTAACTAAAATCATAAAACTGTAAACACAAGGGCGATAACATACATAAGTAAATAATATTGCGTTCGTGTTTCGACCCATTAAGGATCACTAGATGTATTTTGTGATCTGTTGTTTTCTTTATTTTCCAATACTTCATTCTTACACTATGTTGTTCATGTTTTTCTACTGTCCATTTGGCAGTTTTTTGGGCTTGATCTAAAATCTAACTTCCCAGTTGTAGATATTTCGTCTGTATTTTTGAAAGTCTTTGGTGTCTGTTATCGTGATCGCTGACGTCGTGCATTTGATTTTCAATGTGTTTACTAGAATTTTCTTTGTTAGCCGGGTGAAGCTCAAACTCCTAAAGAGTCGAAAGCATCAAATAAAGATGTGTGTGTATACCCGTATATCCTCTTTTGGGCAAGACTTTTTTGTTTCGATAATCGCGTTATGGGTACAGCCACAATGGCTGATTTCCCTTAAGGTGAATTTGCTAAATTGATACGTAGTATACAGAAACCCTTTTGGAGGAAGGCGTGGGTTTTTTTTTCCTGAGCGTTAATGAGACAGTAAGTCCATTGAAGGAGGAGCGGGGCTAGAACCCCCACCACTGGCCAATGGAGGACACGATCTCACGGAAGAAACGAGACACGACACAGGAAGGAATTATCCCAGGGGAGTACCCACTACTTAGGGGCCACTACAACTCATTCTAGGCAACCGTTTAAAACGTAGTTACACCTAATCCAAACTGTGCTCTAAATCCTAGGAACTGGGTATGCAAATCCTGGTCCTTTATATATTTGGGGCCAAAAGTCAATGTACCTCTCTTGTAACCTAGTATTTACTATTCCCAAACCTTGACGTCACCCATGCATTCCATTCACTATTTCAGCAGATTTCCAGTCTTGTCTCGAAAATGTTTATTAGAAACCATACCAATATTTGACCATTTAATTAAACTCTAATTTTCATATTCGGTCATGGCTGAAATCGGGCCAGCAATAGGGGGATAGAAATTTCAAAATACCTCCTTTATTATGAGTCGGAAATTGTATAGAATCAACCTCGTTAAAATATTGATGGTTTACAATTGTTGATCTCTATATGTTTAACGTTCTTCGTTAAATACTTACATAACCATTTGAACAACACTTATATTATTAATGAAACATATAATTAATATATATTTAATAAAATATTATAATAATATATTATTAATAAAACACCATTTCCGAGAAAAGCGTAAAATTATCAGAAGTAAACTTTTTAATGACCGTCTGAATGTATTAAATAAACTCATGTATGAAACATCTGAACATACAAGATGAATAATATCAAAAATGTACAGTTATTAAATAAAACTACAATATAGTTGACAGAAAAAAAAGGCCAAAAATAATTTATTATGAGGTTTCCCATTGTATATAAAGTATGACATCCTTAAAATCTATGACAAATAGCAAATCAATATTAAAAATACATGTTATATATTTATAGTGTGATTAAAACTGTTATATAGATAGTTAACAAAATAAATTTATTTGGAAAATGATTAAATTGATAGATTTTATAAAATGTATTCATTGGATTTAAAAATTTTATAATTGTATGCATTGTAATACATAAGTTTGCTAATTAATAATATCAATCAGTTTTATTGTTAGCCGTTTTGATATATCTAAGTTGTAGAGGATAGTTGGGTTTCGGCTAAAGAAAAGTTTTCTTAATTCTTCTTGTAGAGAATTTTATTAGCTTACAGTTTCGGACAACCGTTGGTTCCCTCCTTCAGAGCTGAACAATGAAACGAAATAATATAGATTAGCAGCTTATTCCATTATTGTCCACAAATTTAATCTATATTATTTCGTTTTATTGTTCAGCTCTGAAGAAGGGAACCAACCGTTGTCCGAAACTGTAAGCTAATAAAATTCTCTACAAGAAGAATTAAGAAAACTTTTCTTTAGCCGAAACCCAACTATCCTCTACTACTTTGATAATTAATAATATGTAAATCAATTATTTGATATAATATTAGTAATCCTGTTATAGAAAACAAAAAGTATATGACTTATTCTATTGTATCATATTTTTTAACATTTAATGAAAATAAGTATATTTCATTTAAATGTGCAAAACACTCAAAATTTAAACAGTCAGTGTATTTAGTGATTTTATATTCAGAAAAAAAATTGCATGAGCAAGAATGAGAGTAGAGAAATTTATAAATAAAATCTTTACAAAACTCAGGCCCTTTCACAAAATGTTCACACACACACACACACACACACACACATATATATATATATAAAGTTTATCCGTATCATGAGTTGGATAGAACCAATCCCGTTGCAACTTTCGTTATCTATAGATGTCGTTTTATACACTTTACCTCAATGTCATATATTAAGCACGAAATTTGCATTACCAGTTCCCAGCCCTCAGTAAACCCCCGCTACTAAACTTGCATTAACAATAAATACAGGTGCGAAATGAACACCATGGTTAGTTTTGCCAGCGCCAATTTTCAAACCATGGTTCAATATCAGAAAAACCTCATGGTCAGCTTAAATTTCACATCATGCTTGCATAGGATCCGCACTAATAGAGAAATAAAGTAAAAGCAGTTAAGGTGAGAATTTGACCGGCCAGGGAGTCTAATATTTAACTAAATATTGCAGTCATTAATTAAACATCAATTTTAATACTGGAATATTAAAACAAATACTTAATACCTACGCCAAAATAATGGACAGTGAGGCCCCAGACGCTTACAGGCAGTAGTGTAGATCAAGATTTAATTTCGACGATGATTTTAGAGTGTTGGGAGGGATTGATTAAATATCCTTATGAAACTAATGGAAATTCATAACTACAACTGCAAATTTTCTCAGACTAATTCAGAAAAGAAATCTATTTTACAGTATGCGGAAAATTCGAGTAAGTCTTTTGCGAAACCTGTTCCCAAAATTCTAAAATAAATTCCTTTAGCTTTAGAATAATCTTAAGAAAACTTCTTCACATCCAATTGGTGGAAACGGATCTAATAACGTACAACTAATTTTGCTAAGCTAGAGAATAACTGCTACAAAACAAGTTACATAAAAAAAAAACAAAAACAATTCCACATTACATTAAAAATAGGCAGGCCACATTAAAATGTTTATTATCAAGCCCTCGTTTTCTTTATAAGTATACAGAAGAATTTCTTGGGCGGAAGTGGCCATCAAGCAGTGAAGAAAAGAGACAAAAAAAATGGACTGGTAGCTCCATAATTAATTTGTCTTGGGAAAACAACTATCAAAAGTCTTTTCAGAAAATAAAATGACCTTTTAACCTCTGGAGCAGCATCTATTTAACGAGGCCCATTCAGATGGATCCTCATTAAGAAACCCTTCATTATGGAAAATAAAAAGGCAGAAAGACATCATTAAAAGTTAACAATTCTGAGAGGCTATCGTTAACAAGTATAAAAACCCTATGGAAAAAATGTCGTATGAGCTCCAAAACATGCCTCGGAAAGAAAATCATAAATTTGGAAAACCATGCCACATTCATAAATTCTTATGAGCAGGTATCAAAAAAGTATATTTATTTGGAGCTTCACAGCTGTAGCGATGTTGCTCAGAAAAAAAAACTGTATAAAATTAAAGAACGAAACAAAATTAATTTAAACGAAAATAAAACAACATAACAGAAATTGAACACGAAAAACAGAAATGCAAAACAAAACAGAAATAGAAAACAAAATTGAAACAGAAAACAGAACTGAAACGAAAAACAGAATGGAACACAAAAACAGAAATGAAACAAAAAAAAAAAGAAATCGAACGATAACTATAAATCAAACACAAGAAAGGAAGAAACAAAAGATAGAATCAAAACTAATTACAAAAACTAAAACGTGAGAATTGAAAAAAGAAACTTTAAAAGAGTCATGTTGGATAAAAGGAAAATCAAATAAAAAATATTAAACAAAATATAATAAAAATAAATTAATTGTTAAATAAAATGAAATATGTATCTAAAATGAATTTAAAATAATTGAAATTTAGATAAAATACATTTGGCTTTTTTTAAAAAACTTATATCTCCATCATACACACTCGTGTATCACCGGAGTTCCATACTCAATGTGAGTTACTGAGAACGAAAGTCATGAATTGCATTATGACGGGAAGGGGGAAAACCTTCAATTTCGCTAGACTTAAACAAACGATAAAATATTTACCTTACATATATTCCAAAGAATTTATAAAGAGGTCAGCAAACATACAAACACACACTCACACCCACAAAACATATTCACACACAGGCGAGAATCTTCGAAATTCTAGACCTGTTCAAAAGCCAGCAAACATAACAAAACTACGTATTCCAATAAGCGGTCTCACCCCCTCCCCTAAAAATAAATCCAAATGGTGCCTTATTTACACTTAAATAAAACTATTTATTAACAGGTTTCTTGACAGTAAATATATTCAATAATTTTTAAGTCATCTATTACTAATGTTTAACTAACAACATATAGGAACAATATTTCCTCTTTTCTAAAACTTTTTGAAGATAGGGAAGGAACAATCAGCATCATCCTGACTAAGAGAGATAGGATATTATTTTTGACAGGACCAGTCGACCTGACTTAAAGACAATTATACGTCTTATATAAATAAAATAAATTTAACTCTGTATAGTTTAGTTCTATATAGTAATATCTATTACGAAATTTATTAAAAAAAGAAAGAAGAAAATACCCAAAAATGTTTTACAAGTACAAAACTATCTGCAATATCCTCCCATGTTTCCAGAGAGAAAGAAAATTTATGTTCAGGGATCAGTGGTTCTTTCCCACTATTATATAATTTATTTAACTTACCCTTGACAAGCAATTTAATCACTGTCATGGTAACTAATTTAATATTGTACTAAGGAGAAAATACAATAATTCGCAATAAGGTAATTATCAAAAATAACTATCATTAATAAAAATAATCACAAAATTTAATTATAAAACGACTGAACGTTTTATATTCATATTGTAATTTATTTTTTTAATTTTTACGTTCTACATTTGTAAAAATGTATTAAAAAATCATTCTGCGAAATGAGAATTAGACGTTTATGTTATATTATTTATTTCGTCCATTTTATGCTACTATGACTAATTGGGACGGGTTATCTACAGGTCACCATCCTTTTTTAGCCAGGGTGGGACTAAGGATTTTATTTAATGAGTTTGTCACTAATAATTCCTATTGCCCAGGCGGGAATCGAACTCGCCACTCTAAGTTTACCATGTGAGATTAAGTCTAACGCCTTAACTCTCAAGGGCAACCTGAGCCCCCAACGTTTAGTATTCATTTAAAAAAAGTTATGCCAACATCTGTATGCTAAAGACCTTCGGATAATATTAAACATCTAATTAGTAGTAAGAATAATTACAGAATTTTGTAATAAAACTACTAGAACAGTTTTTTTTGTACTTATGTAGCCATGTACTAAATACGCATTCTGTTAAATGAATTAGAGGTTCAGTATTAAACCTAAAAAATGATTCCAACAACTAAATCTCCAAAAGCCTTCAAATAATATTTTAATATCTATCAATGATAAGTATAATCACAGAACGCTGTTAAAACACGAATGAAGAGTCATAATATAATATTCTTTTATTGTTTTTACTTTCTACTTTTGTAGAAATATATCAACAAAGCATCCCGTGAAATGAATTAGAGGTTCAGTATTAACCTTAAAAAAGTTATTACAACAACTTCATATTCAAAGCCTGGGGATAAAAAATAAAAGTTAAATTAAGCGCGAGAGATGAGGTTAAACTTGATTCGAATAGGAGTGCCGTGGCGGGTCGGAGGTGGAGCTAGTTCGAGATAAACTCACCGCCACTGCGAGGGCAGCACTTACCGACGCCCTCTTCCACTCAATCACATCCCAAATACTTATTTCATTGAATACAATCCTTAAAACACATCCCAGTTGATAATTAATTGAATGTATAATAAAGTACTCGGTCGTAAATAAATACTACATAAATAAAACAAATGATTACAGTAATAAATGTACATAAGAACCAATTAAACAGCATTTGGTACAGAATTCTACCAACACACAAAATTACACAAATTCAACTCAGTACATTATATGGACCAAAATGAGTCAGTTTTGATGAAACCAACTAAACTGTGCTTAACTTATATGTTACCATGGAATTTTGAAATTATTTAATTTCAACAGAGTTCATCCAAACCATATGGAAATTCTTATCAGTTCATATCACAAACACAAAAGGGGGCTAAGGTTAGTCATGTGAGTTAAAGCGTTGACCTTAATCTCACATGGATTCTTGCCTGGGCAAAGGAAATTAGTTAGTGACGAAATTCATTAAATAACATCCTAAGCCCCATCCAGGCTAGAAAAGGTGGTAGCCTGTAGATAACACGTCCCAATTAGCCCGAGTTGCAAAAAGTGGACGTTAATAAATAATAATAATAACAAACACAAAATTAATATCGTATATATTAATTCCACTAAAAATTCTTATAATTAACCAGATATTTAGATAAATTAGTTTATGATTTATTTTAATATGCAAAATTATTTCCATTTATATCAAGTTTATTTATTATTTTTCTTTTTTTAGACATGGCAGGCTTTTCTTTAGTTTTAACCATGAAGTACATTTACACTCAGTCCCAATCAAAACCTGTTAATAAAAGGAATTTATAAAGAAAGACTATAAAAGCTTTAGGGAATTAAAAGGTGAGTGGGTCATTAAATATAAGTGATGAATAATTAATGTACAAAAGGGCAATCACAACAAAAACGAGATAGCATCAATTTTGTGATGCATTTTTCGCAGAAATTAAAATCTAAAATGAAATAAAAATTATTATGAGTTTGTTTTATTTTAATGATATTATTTAAAGCATTAGGCAAATATAAAACAGACTACTAATCAATATATTGGTGCCTACGAATTTTACTCTAAACCAATTGAAAATTAAAGAAGTGCTTAGAAATTGACTTCCTGAGTACAACCATCAATAGATGTTGCACTTATGGAAAATATGCGAATATACGAAAGCCAATTTTTCTCTAATACATTGTTTATAGAGATAAATAATCTTATAGAGATAAATAAATAAATTCTTCTGGCAAATGGTCATACCATTAATCTAGGGAGAGTGGAGTAAGGGCCTCCATCATTAGCAACATGATGAAACCCTTTCAGAACGGGACCCATATCAATTATGTTCATTATTAAAACTTCAGGGATTCTAAGCGGCGAGTAATGTGAAATTCAGTACTAACGTGATTTCATTGTAAATTAACGCAATTAATGTCCGATGTACTCTTCAATTTTCATGGAGAGCTTTAAACTTCTGAGTAACTGAATTATTTCGTTTAAAGTTGCATTGCCTATGAGCCTAGGTCACACAGATCGTCGACAATATTTAGCATATTTCCATCAAGGGATCAGTTATTCATAACAGATATTATATATGTGTGCGTGCGTGCGAGGGTGTGTGTGTATATATATATTTGTCTCATAACACTGTAGGGCCGTAAATTTTGTTTGATCGTTACCAAACTCGAAATATGAGAGTTCATGTGATCATTATCATTATCATTATTTATTAACGTCAACTTTCTGCAATTAAGGCTAATCGGGACGGGTTATCTACAGGTTACCACCCTTTTCTAGCCAGGGTGGGACTTAGGATGTTATTTAAAGAATTCCGTCGAGAGTTCATGTGAGACTGAAGTCAAGAACAAAAATCCTAATTGATGACATAGTCACACTACTTATTTGCTAAACACTATGTATTTCACATTGTAAAAATCCGTTGAAAACAATACTTGGCATTTGAGCTTGAAACACCACGGTCCATGAAATATTGGCTTATTGTTGCCGTGTTACAACTAAAAGTGAGAAATTACTGAAGTCTGAAAACGAAAAAAAATATAAATATCTCGGTGAGATAGAGAAGTAACGTATATAACGACTGTTGTAAACATGTAAAGGTGCAATAAGATTAGCCCTAAACATTTTTTCGGCGAGGCGTATAATTACGGAAAAATGTCGGATTTCTGAACCCCCCCCCTCTCCCTCTAAACTACCCCACCCAATGGTTTGATTTCAGTTGTGAACGAATTCGATCATTAGTTTTACATAAAAAATTTAAATACACTGACAAAACAAAACAAAATTTTTGACGGATATCTTGGTATCCAACACTTGGTTAAAGACAATTCAGACATGCTGATTAAAAATATGCAACCCGTTAGTCTCTGTCACCCACCGTTTTTGAGATATCGGACAATAGTCATTTATATATGTCTAACATTGTATCAAGGCAAACAACTCGCAGACAAGTAGAAGACATATTGCTGAATAGAGTACTATATACCGTCATCTAGTTTAGTTTTTAATACACACATAAAAAACATAGGTTCAACTTAAAGCTGCTTAATTTAAAGTTACATAGTTTGGTTTGAATTTCTTGGCTGTAGACTTGCGTTTGTGCTGAGCATTTGGAATATGGGGCTGAAGCATCCAACAGCAGTCAGCCAACATTGCTCCACTCCATCTACCCTGATAGCCGTGACTCCATCACCGAAATGTCCCGATGAAAACCGTTCGCCATGTTCATCACTGACACTCGGGAAAGAAGTCGAGATGTGAGTCGAGGAGATGAATCTTGAGGGACATGTTGCAACCCATCAAGCTGTACGCACTAAAGTACTTCTGCACGATATTTACATTGTTTGGAGATTTATAGTTTCTAAGGAATTTGGCTATAACAGACTTGAATGCCAACCAATTAAAAAAAAACTAGACGTGATAGAGCAAAACAGTTTTCATATTTGTAATCAGCATGAAAAACTGCATTAGAAAAGTAAACATCATGGCTTGTTTATCAGTGTTATCGAACTTGGAAATTTTCAATTAAAAATTGAGACCGCTAGGGCGGTTTTATATATATATATATATAATATATAGTTCAACAAGCAAAACTCAATGTACTATAGATATACAAAACATAAGGCTGTGACCCTGCTATGTGTAAACAGACCAGGGAGGTTACTGTAACCCTAGTCCCTAAGTGCAATAGCTATGTGCAGTAGATTTTAAGTATCTTTAGTCTTGGTAAGTAATAATAGCATAAACACCCCCTGTTACACTCTATTTTAATAACACTGTGCAATATTATAAAGTAGTACCTGTAATTTTACAGCCCTCAAGAAGAGAGAATAATGATTCTCGAAATATCAGCATAAACAAAGATTTTTTCATCAACATTGGCCAAAACTCCAAAAAGAATAACATCATATATAAATATAACCTGGTCGAAAACATCAACACAATTATATATATATATATATATATAACATTGTTTTGATGGACGTCATCTCCAAAGTAGGGTCGATTGACATTCGGGCAACGTTCCGAAAATCGCGAAATGAGTACAACCTCAACAGCTGATTTCCCTCGAGGGAATTCTGCTAAAATGGGTTGAGGAAGTGCTGGCGAATCCGGAGACAAGGAATGGAGTATATAATGAAGGATAATTATGGGAATCCCGCCCATTCAACGCCGCCGTCCCTGTTTCCTTTCAAAAGTTTAGACCAACTAATAACCGTTATATTGGGGATAATACAAGTTCTTTTATCGAGCGGAACAATGGTGAGTTCTAGAGGGGCACACAGACTTACTTCCGGCTCCAAGAACTCTGCAGTGAATGGGAAGGCTATATAAATTCAGCAACATGTAAGATGTATCCAAAGTAAACGTCAATACACACTATTTGGAGCATTGAATGGGAATATTAAGATCAATTGTGATCAATGGATCTCAGGGGTCCGAAGAAAAAATGAATACAATGCGTCCTAGAAGAGTTCAAACTTTCCACAAATGCAATTTACAGGTTGCAACTGTAAAGTACTCATGAGGATGATGATATGTAAACCAAAAAAAAATATTTAGCTCAACGAATAAAATAGAATTTTTATTGCACGCTCAGAGATGTTTTCATGAGGTGACATCTCCATCATGGCAAGTTTTTTTGTTAAAAACCTACCTCACCTAGCTGGGAAAACAACATCTTATCTCATCACACCATCTATTCTCAATTCTACCCGTAGCAAGAAGACAATATATACAGAGATTATCAGTCACTTAAAGTAATCATCAGAGAATCACTTTATTGTACAAATTTATATACAGATTGTGGAGTTGCTCAATTACATTGAGATGCTGAAGCACACAGCAACTGAAGTCAATCCCTAGGACAACAGTAAAACAATACATATTGTATTTCAGCTAAATAACTGAAATATTAACTAAAATAAACACAGTCAGCAACCTAAAAGGTGTATGTCACTAGATATAAATTATAAACTGTATTTTTGGAATAACATGATACGGCGATATATAATAAGATCACTGCTCAAAGCATAAATTAAAATATATGGTGGGAAATAATTCCCAAAGTATTAATAATGATATCCTCGACCAAGGTTTGACGAACCTTCTTGTCTTTTCCCCCCTCGTCAAAACATTTCAAGGTACGCTTAGGGACCGTTCCTCTGGCACCGAACCACAAGCCTATCACCAGAAAATCCCGCTTCCCAAATGATTCCCTGAATTTTTCAGAGTAAAATTTAGTAGAAATAAAATTTAGTATTAGTAAAATTTAGAAGTGGAGGTTTTTTTTTTTCTGTTTTTCTGTACAAACAATCAAGCAGAAAACCTTGCAATTACTGAGGCACTCAAAACACTACACGACATTTCAAGAGACTAGTATAATCTATACGGACAGCAAAATTAACATAGACCGCATTTACAATAACGAAAACCATAACGAACAGACTGAACAGATCAGAAGACTAATTACACTACGTAGACAGAAGAATATAATAGTGGCAATAACATGGATAAAGGGACACTCCGGAAGTTTAGGAAATGACACAGCAGACCAACTTGCAAATACAGCTTCAAGAGACGAAACGATACCTATTACAAACTCTAAACTGACTAAACAGACCAATAAAACTATTTTGATAGACGAATCTTATAAAAAATGGGACGAAAGATGGACAAACACTACTAAAGGACGGCAATTACATAAGTACATACCGACTGTATACCAGAGACAAAAAATAACACTTAGCAATTCTAAACAAATACAATTTATATCAGGACATGGACCTACGAAGAGTTACTTGTACAAATTTAAACTAACAAACACAAATACATGTAAATGTGACAATGAGACTGAGCAGACATATGACCACCTCTTATATGACTGTACATTACTTGACGGACCAAGAACAAAACTCATCAAGTATATTACTTTACAAAACGGAACTTGGCCGACGGACAAACCGAAACTTTTACTTAAATTCAACAAGGGATTTAATGCATTTATTCAAGATTTGGACACCATTTTGTAGATATACACCTATTGTTGTACACATATGTAATGTTACATATGTTTTATTTTATTTTTTTTTGTTATTATTTAATTAATTTATTATTCTATAATGTTTACAATTATTATATAAGAAATTTTATAATGTAATGCTGAAATGTGTGTAGTATCCAATGGATGGAGCACGACATTTAAATAAATTCCCACGTTAGAGGGATACTCTGCGTGGAAAACAGGAAAAAAAAAAAGTGGAGGCTTACTGAATGCTGAAAATTTGAGAATACACATATCTCAGTTAATATTCACACACAGAAAACATGTATAGGGAAAAATTTGTAGGATATTAAATTTGCACTAAGTTTGGTTATATACAAGTTTGGAACCGACGTATAATGAAGAAGATATTTCGAATTTACCTCTCTAAACTCCCACCCGGAATAAAAATGCAGAAGCTTGTAAATTTTATTCAGTGCAGTTTTCCAAAACGGCTTACTGTTCAGGTATTATAGGCCAAAGAACGAGAAGCATTTTTACGGTATTACTTTGTGTATCTCTGCCAATACCCCCTTCTTCTGCTGAAGTATTGGTGAAATGGTCTTCTGTAGACGAATTACAAGTGTTTAGGTTAGCGATAACCAAGGTTTATTTCTTGAAAGCCTCCACTTCCCTACGTTATTACAGAAATTCGCTCAGGATACAGCTCATGCGTGACAGATTTTTAAGGGAAATCAGGTATTGAGGTCGTACTCATGACACGATTTTCAAAAATTGTCTTCAAATGTCCATCGATCCTACCCAGGAGATGACGAAAATGAGGTCCGTTCAAAATTATACACACACACACACACACACACACACACATATATATATATATATATATATATATATATATATATATATATTTGTCTGTTAACGCTCTAACGGTCGCAATTTTTGCTTGATCGTTACCAAACTCGATATTTAAAACTTATATGTAAAAATAAAGATCAAGTTCGTTACTGAAATCGGACAAGTGGAAGGTGGGGGGGGGGAGAAGGGAGGATTTTCGAAAAGTCGAAATATCTCCGTTACTATACGTCGGATCGAAAAATTGTATAGAATCTATCTTATTGCAAATTAAATTTACTATAAATATTGTTATATACATTTATTCTCTATCTTGAATATTAACCGGGACATTTACATTTTTATTAAGTGTGTGCTGATGAGATCGGCTAACTTCGGTTCTAGTCATGAGATTCCCCCAAAAACTAGTTCGACCATTTCCGTAACTGTTTGGCTCTCGTGAGATTTCTCTTTTGTAAAGCTTTACGCTTAAAGTTAAAGCTTAGTTTACGCAGGACCTTCGTGACGGACTATAAATCTATTATGAAGTTTAAGGTTGAAATGTTCAGGATCACATTAATGACTGCCAAGGGACTGATCGAATTACCTAATTGCAATCATCAACTCGGTTTATGAAGGGAGGAGGGGAAGAAAGATAATGAACAGCTGATTCTATGGCTGGCCCGCAACCAAAATTGAGGGTTCGCGAAATAATCCACAATGGCTGTTTCGCTGTGGCCAACAGTCGTTGCTAAATCACTGGGAATCCCTTCCATTAGCTGCTCACAGGCTCACTAGAACGGTAACATATTGTAACAAGGAGAATAGTTAATATCAATGAAGTATTTCAGCAAATCAAATATTATATTACCATATTTTAAACATCTATTTATATAAGTTGAATGTTTGTCTGTATGTCCTTTATTGAGTCGTAAACGGCTGAACCCAATTTTATGAAACTTAGTATGTATATTATTACTAACCCAACTTAGGTTTTAGGCTATATTAATATTCTCTGAGACGAATTGGGATGGGAGTTATAAGGGAGGCCTGAAATTAAAAATAGCGATATTTCTTTTTCTATTGGTTTTTCTTCAAATATGCTCAAAACAAAAGTTGTTTATTTTTTTATTTAGAGTAACTTTTGTTACATGTACTTTTGTCGTATACCGAGGTATAAATGAGTTATACGCTAAAAACAATAGTGGGAGTCAACGATTTTATATGGCACTAAAGACTCAACCGAACTAAACGAAACTCCGTATGTGATTTGGAATTAACACCTCCCTGATTAAAAGCTATATTAAAATTTCGAGATGCGAACAGGAGTTGTAAGGGGTAGTTTTAATGGGTTGTAAGGGGGGTCTGAAATATAAAATCACGATATTTTGTAATCTATTAATTTTTCCCAAACGTTGTTTGTATTGTTATTTCAAGTAACTTTTGTTATATGCACTTTTCAAAATGAATAAATTGACTCAAAATGAATTGAATACTTGTGTAATGTCTTTGATTGAAATTTATTTTAGTTGGTGGTGTAGCAACGTGCGCAGTGTCTCATAAAATATAACATAAAAAAAACATATTTTCTTAATATACCATACAATTTGTATGTAACATGTATGTTTTACTAAAATATCATTAGCATACTAAGTATTTGAAAAAATGTAGAAATGGTTATAAAATGTATTTAATGAATCTATTGTTAGTATTACAAATGTTTAAAAGTAACTGCATCTTTTGTAAGAAAATACTTGCCATTGTCCATAATTTTTGATTATATATATATTAGAATTGATTTGCAGTCAACAAAATGTGTGATCTTTTATGCAAATAACTTTCTCTCGAGACTTTCACTTCTTAATTTATTATTTCATTGCCGACACCATATAAGAAACCTATTTGTTTTTATATATAGTCAATGAATAAACTATTTAAGTTTTCATTGGCCCGTCCATCCGATGGCGAATACTTTTCCAGATACATTTCAAAGGATTTGAATCATTTTTCATAAAATTACTTACGTTTTTCCGGCCTTTAGAAAAAAAAAAACATTAATGGTGGATATGATCAAGGAGATCCGTTTTTCACATTTCGCCACTACCGAGAGGAGACAGACAGATTGAGACGAACGAACCGAAGGAACTGAAGACGTTACGGCTGTAAAAAGGAAGCCGGGGAATAAATAGGATTCTGAATTAACAACATCCTCGACATATATTCTAGTTAATACATCCATCATGGTGAATCAGAGCTCTCGACAACTGGCATACAGCCAACAACTGGTGACATGTCTAACAGTAGCCGCGACATAACTGCCTCAATATTAATACAGTAATTGCCCCTCCGAATAGGCAGGAAGCAACGTTCAAGGGGAATTTATTACTTCAAACCGTTCCTTAATGATTCATTCATATTCAGGCACAGATCTTACGTAATTCAACAGCTGTTCTAATCTTTCCAGATAGTAATCCACTCTGAACCAGGTAAAATATATATCTCAATGTTTATCGGATTAAACGAGGTCAATCTCATCTCGCGTTAATCTATAGCAGGACTCACGAAAAAAAATGGTCCTATTTTTTTTTTTTTTCAAAGAAAAGTGCTTGACCAGAGAGGGTAGATAATTATTAATTATATTTGAGTCGTCAAGGCACTGGTGATGGACCTTTTGCTCCGAAATAATATACATACATACAAAATTATCAGTAGTAGGTATTCCAGTTTCCCTTAATTTTATAAACAAGTTTTCGAAGAGCTTTATTGAATATATAAAATAAAACTCTTTCATCAACAGGCCAATGCTTTACTTTGTTTGTCAATGCCTGATTTAAAATTTGCCTTTCATCTGTCAATAGTCTACAGTCGTATATTAAATATTAATACGTTTGTTCGGTACTGAAGTCGCAAGGACTTAATGGGTTGACTGTTAGAATCTATGTATTAAATGAGCAATGTCCTCTTAAGAGTTGTTATATAAAAGTCAGTCATATTAATTTTAGTATTCATACAATCTGGAATATTTACGATGTGTATGTCCTTATATGCTGTCCATAAAGAAAAGTTCTAGACTGGAGAAGGAATCACCAGTGATGGATCGTATGCTCCGAAAGCGTAGAATCCTGTTTTGTGAAAAGAAGGCCAGCTTTTGTGTTTTCATATTATTATCTTTTATTACCTTATAAACTAATAGTGATTCCTAATTTTAAAAATAAACCGATGATTATGGATTTGGGATGTTTTCATGGACACTATATCTTTAATAATGAATCCTCCCTTCACGTGTATAGAATAACTTATTCTGTACTAGCGTACATGATCAATTATGTATGAGTATATATAAAAATGTAAAATATATGAACATGGAACTTGTGATATTTGTGAAAGATTAATATTATATTAGAAGCAAAATGTAGAAAAGTTATAAATTCGGTCACTCTTTAAGAAAAATTGAATCGGATTAGAAAGAAAAGATCCTTGTCAAGATGAATAGTTTTAGATGTGCCCAGGATAGGAGTGTTTATCAATTTAATAACAATAGGATTCGATAATTTGATGACAAATTCTGAAGAACACTATGAATTGGTTAACTACAAAATGGCAGAGATCCATTGAAGACGCCTAGAGAAGGTTCATTCTCTTTAGAGGAAGAATAATTTCATTTTTAGAATCTTTTTTTTAAGAAAATACGAATGAGAAGACGATGCCATTTCTTCTGAAAAGATATTACCAGACCATCTCACATAAATCCCTTCAATTAAGACGGGCCCAACTGCGTTTCTTCCCAGGGGTAATTACGTCAGCAATCTTGAATGAGAACCTGAAACAATAAAATTCCCCTACCTCCATTTGTCATCTCTTGAATAGCGGGAGGAACGAGGGTGCTTTGAACAGATTTATCCCTAAAGGAAATCACCTATTGATCAATAAAATGTCGAAATTATCTTAGAAATGACGAAAATGAAGTCCATGCAAAATATATATGGATTTTAAGGTTCTAGCGGTCGTAATTTTTGTTAGCAAATTGAAATCGCACCAATGGGAAGCGGATTATTTTAGAGTGCGGTGATTTCGGAAATTCCAAATATCTATGTTAATATATGGGAATCAATAAATTGTATAGAATCAATCAGAATCAAAATTTAATGTCCTATAAATGTTGTTACATACATGTTGAATATTAACCAAGATATATGCATATTTTATTTTTGCAAATGAAATGGTCTATAAATATTGTTATATACAATTATTCTCTATCTTGAGTATTATCCGAGATATTTGCATTTTTCAGTTTACAGCCTTCAGAAAACGCCGACATCTACTCATGTTACATACATAATATTTTGCTACATAAGAAACCACGTTATTCGAATCTTAAATACGAAATATTGTTTTCAAGAGACATTTATTATACGAGATACATGCAAATATGTTGTGGTACTCCCTTCCCCTTCTTAAGTTCTTGGACTAATAAAATTTGATTGATTGAGATAAAAATTATTCTGATTCATTATAATTTACAGTACTAGATATAGTGAATAGTTTCCAATAAAATTTATATGTTACATTCAGATATATTTCATTAATTGCTCTTCCATTCCGTCTAGATTCTATCTATTCAGCGCTGCGATGTTCGCTGCTCTGTTCGCTTACAATTCTGACATTTAATTTCTTTTATAATAAAAAAAAAGGACACGAAACTTGAAATCAGATCACTAGTAAGTGGCATTTGAAATTTGAATACTTCATAAAGGTTACGGAGAAGAAATGAATGTAAATTCAGAATCCATGAATATTCAACGACCTTCGAAAGTGATATTCAAAAAAAAAAAAAAAGAAAAAAAGAAAAAGAGAAATATGAAAAGGAACTATTTTCTCTTTTACTCTGTCTCACTTTACCATTGTTACACTTTCAATATTCCGTTACCTTGCAAATCACCATTGACTAGCTCGGAGCTTAATGCAGAGTCATAACTAAATGATTATATTAGCTCCAATAAGCTTATTCCGGCAAAAACATGAAAGAAAGTCTGTCACGCAGAGGCTGCGTAGCCTAAGCAGTTTTGTCACATGCTGATATGCCACACTAGTGTACACATCTCACCATATATTAGCAGATTTCCCTTCAAGGAAATCAGCTATTGAGGTCGTACTCAAGACGCGAATTTTGAAATTTTTCTTCAAATGTCCATCGATCCTGCTTAGGAGATGACAAAACTGTGTTTATATATATATATATATATATATATATATATATATATATATATATATATTTGTGTTGTTACCGCTCTAGCGGTCGCAATTATTGTTTAATTGTTACCAAACTCGATATTTAATCGTTTTACGTTAAAAGAAAGATAAATTTGTTACCGGCTGAAATCGGACCAGGGGTAGGGGGGGGGATCAAAGGGGAGGAACTTCGAAAATTCGAAATACCTCTGTTACTGTACGTCGGATCGAAAAATTGTACAGGACCAATCTTATTGCAAATTAAATTTACTATACATATTGTTATTTACAATTATTCTATACCCTGAATACTGACGGAGATATTTGCATATTTCAATTTTCAAATAATTTTCAAAAAACAAGTAAATTCAAATAAATCGCTTAATATTCGAGTTACGAAAAAATGTGTAAAACAAGAATTGTAGAGCATTAATATTTAGCAAAATTGAATCTATACCATTTATTTTTATACCTAATTCGTATGTTGCTGGATGTGGGTGTTAAGACCTGTTTCCTATTTTTTGATCCAACCCATAATAGCTAAGGAATTTTGGACAACCCTCCCCCCCTCTTCCTGGTGAGATTTCGCCTATTAAGGAGTATAACCTTTTAACCGTTTGCAATGGGCGGTAAAATGTGTAGTAGTGTGTTAATGAAATAAATATGTTCGAGTATGTATTTGATACCTTAATTAATTAATTAAACCTTAACTGATGAAAAAAGCATGAATATCTAAATGAGAAAAAACGGTGATGTTGGCCACCATTTTCAAAGTAAGAAGAAGGAATTACGAGATCTACTTAATAAAAAACTTTTCTTGAGAGTATTTGATTGCGGTATCTTACATGAATGCTAAAAGCCATATGCCATTTTACTGTTTAGTAGTTAATGACGTCACGCGTATAAATGGATCTTCTGGCGTTATTTGATGATTAGGAGAGACAGACTGTTTGGCGAGGGGGACCTACGACTGATAGGGTCATTATGCATACTGGCTGGGTTTATTCAGCGATGGAGGATACTGTTTGTCCAACAAACAGCAGGGGGAGCACAAGAGATCTGCGAGAATTGCAAATAAGGGCAAAACGGCTCAAAGCAATGACTAAATGAGTGTTTCCGAAATGACAGAATCTCATGTAGAGCAAAACTCATTTGACAGGACTTGTATCAATCAACTTAAGCTGTTATATTAACCAAGTGATTAAACAATGAAGTTTTCGCAAACGATTAATTAAAGTAACGCGCACGGGTGGGAGTGGAAATTGCTCCTCGGAGTGAAACTTTCTGGAATCATAGATTATTGAAAAATATTGTTGTGAAAACATGAATAAAGTCCGTCACGCAGGGGCTGCCTAAACTAAGCAGATTTCCCTCGTGAAGTAATACAATACAGAAATCTCCATACGAGAGCCGAACAGTTACGGCAAAGGGCCGAACTAGCTTTTGGCGGGAAACTCAGTCGTCCCCTATCGGCCCATATTAAATAAAAATGCAAATATCTCGGTTAATATTCAAGATAGAGAATAAATGTATAGAACAATATTTATAGTAAATTCAATTTACTTAATAAGATTGGTTCTATACAATTTTTTGATCCGAAGTATGATAATGGAGATATTTCGAATTTTCGGAAATCCCCCCTCTAACCCCCTCCCTCCCACTGGTCCGATTTCACTCGTTAACGAACTTGATCTGTCTTTTTACATAAAACGTTTAAATATCGAGTTTGGTAACGATCAAACAAAAATTGCGACCGCAAGAGCGTTAACAGACATATATATATATATATATATATATATATATATATATATATATATATATATATATCATTTTGAACGGACCTCATTTTCATTATCTCCTGGGTAAGATCGATGAACATTTGAAGAAAATTTTCGAAAATCACGTCATGAGTACGATCTCTTTAGCTGATTTCCCTTAAGGGAAATCTGCTAAAAATTAAACAGAGTTAATCTGTGTATAAGTGAGTTATTGAACTGTGCATATAAGAAGCACTGTGTAGTTATCAGTGCATATTGTGAGTAACAGTTAAGAATGATTTACGAAGTGTGTTGTGCATTGTCAAATAAATTGTGCAATGATATAAATTCTAAAGCTTGTGTGTGTTTAAATTACCAATCCAAAAGAACTTTAATAAACAAAGTTATTATTCTTGTAATAAACGTAACAATATTTATAGGGATGTTAATTTATTTATCCCAAAGCAAAAAAGTCCGTGGGTAGCGTAAACGCGACAGGTTTCCGACGTGCTGGTATGAAAAACTATCAATCTCTCCTCACAATATATTTTGTAGAAAGAAGTAAGAAGTAAGTGCGGGCTTATCTCTAGCTGTGAGGAAAACCAAGAGAAGTACAAAGAGTAAAAAGAAGTATATATTGAATTAATATAGAAAAAAATATCATAAAACGCTAGCATAATTCTAAATAATCAAATAAAAACTACTGATCAGACTAAAATATTGTAATAAAACCATTAGAAATAAGATACCCTAGCGCAAATGGGCATTGACTTGTAATAGTATAACAAAGAACCACTAAACGATGGAACAAGAGGCAATACCATCCCACACTTATTATTGATAGAATGGAGCACTGACGAGTCAAACAAGACTTGAACCCCTAACACAATAAAAGTAATTTAAAAAATTAGGATAAAATAACCGAATTAGTTATTTCAAGCATCACTCACTGGTTTTATAATTTATTTACTTAAAATCTGAACACCCTTCATCAAATCATATAACTTTCAGTAAATCACATCCTGAACAAATGAAGGATAACTCACATTAATGTTTTCTAAATTATCTTTTTAAATCCTGGTAAAGAGAATGTAACTTCAATATTGTATGGGGACAAAATTTAAAAAAAAAGAAAAAAAAAAGTCTAGCGTTAGTAAAGACCAGTTGTAAAAAAAGTAAAAAACAAAAAAATCTATTTTTAGGTAATATGATAATATTGTAATAAAATTAAATTATTTATTAACGTCCACTTTTTGATACTATGGCTAATTGAGATGGGTTACCTACAAGTTACCGTCCTTTTCTAGCCAGCGTGGGACTAAGGATTTTATTTAGCGAGTCTGTCACTAAATATTGCCCAGGCGGGAAACTAACTCGCCACTCAAGGTGAAATTGCAATATAAATTAAAATTAAATATTATTGTTACTATAATTTTGAATTCTACTTAATAAATTGGGGCTTAGGTTAGCCATGTGAGGGAAAGCGTTAGCCTTAATCTCACATGGCAAACCTAGAGTGGCGAGTTCGATTCTCGCCTGCGCAATAAGAATTTGTTTAGTGACGAACTCTTTAAATAAAATCCTTAGTCCCACCCTGGTTAGAAAAGGGCGGTAACGTGTAGATAACCCGTCCCAATTAGCCATAATAGCAAAAAGTGGACGTTAATAAAAATTAATAAACTGATCATTGTGCTCATCAGAATCCAAATATTAATGTTTTAGTGGACTGAAAATAGTTCTTTAGGAAATGTTAGAAAAATATAAGAAGGCAAATTAATTTTAAGCTATTTTTTTGTACCTTCTTCCTTATTAGTTCCATTTGAAAATTAATTATTTAACTTTTTTTTTTAATTTTGAGGGGGATATTACGACTCCCACATATTTCACCTTCAAACACAGAACAGTTTTGACCATTTAGCGTGTGAATATTTATATATTTACTGGGTTTATACCCAGTATTGGATTTTAATCAGGAGTTATCCCGATAAACCCAACAGATTAGCACAAATTCCACTCATTATTAAACACTTCCGACATGTTAACCTTTGCAGCGGTTTAGCTGGATATATATTGGACAGGTTCTCCATTACTAAATGTCAATAGGTTACGTCAATAATTTGAAATGAATAATTTGCGTAGCCATAGAAGACATGCCAAGTTCGATGTGTATCTCTCGATTACATCAGTGAACTATAGACTGTAAGTAGTATAATAGATAAAACCAGCGAATTGCAATAATATAACTGTAACAAAATATTACATTTAGTGTAAAACAAGTTTGAAATATGATTCTGTTATTTACTTTAACCAAAAATTAACACATAACCTTTTGACTTTTGGCACTTGCAGACAGATTTAGGTGCTCCTCATTGAATAGTTTTGAATTTATTGTATGGTACATTCGGTTAAACTTGTCCAAAAGACTAATACTGGCACCGAGATTGAAAAATAGTGCATTTATAATCAAATATTTCCGAAGTAAAACATGTTTACTCACAGTTTATTATCTCATTCTTAACTTCCGAGTATTATTTTCTCAGCACTCGTAATTATTATAGCATTATAATAAATCATTCACAGCTTAGACAAACAAAGAATTCCCAAAACGAAAGTGGATGGCAGATTTCCCACGTGATGTAGTAGTCACAGATGAGATCATCTCACCTATTCTCAATTCTTGCAAAAGTAAGAAATCTTTTAATTTAAAGTGAACGTGAGATCTTTAGCAATTCAATAGTCGAAGTACAATTCTAAAGAATAGAAATGCAGGATAACTCAAGGCTGAAAGCACAAGAAAAAAATTATCTCTGTTATTCCTCCAACTACAGAAAAACGCACATAACAACACTTGTTGGACATTACCAACAAGATCGGTTATATAAAATTTTGCGACCCGACTCATCGGTAATAAATGATTTGACTACATAAATGACCAGTCTTCTGTCATTACCAAACTTTAACATTAATTTTACAAGAAACCATTAAATATAGAGATCCAACGAAAATTGTGGCTACAAGAGCATTAACAATTTATTGCACGCAGTATCACGTATATACTATAAGCACAACAAACGATTGGGTAACAAAATATTCTAAGAGTTCTCCTGTCTATGCAGTGGTAAAAAAATCCACTGGAATGGCAGAAACAAGTGGTCTAAATCCAATAGAACGAAATACTATAATTGTTCGGGACTCGGGATTTGGGCTGGCTGGTGGAGGTCCATCGTCAACGGTAGGATAATAAGGTGAAAACTCCGGACTGCGGGTCTCGCCGGAAATGTCTGCTCAATAGGGACCAGCTCTAGAGCACTGAAGATGTGACGGTTCGCCCCGAAAGGACTCTGCATTTAATAAATGAAGCATTAAGAGTGGAAGTGTTTTGACCTTGTTGTCCTTCCGTTGACAGTAATTGTTGCCCTTGCCCAGGCGAGAATCGAACTCGCCACTCTAGGTTTACCATGTGAGATTAAGGCTGATGCTTTAACTCAAATGGCTAACAATGGTCTACAATTGATATCGTTTACACTTTTTCGTAACTCAAATACTCTTCTTACTCTGGACCCAATATTATTTAAATATTCTTCATATTTTATGGCAAGGGTCTCCAATAAATAACCTCTTCAGGGGCTATCCCTTTTCAAAAAAAAAAATTATAAAAAAAATTAATAACATTAATTTAACATATCCCTTAATAATTAATTTGCTAGATATTGTATTAATTGGTATTTTTTATATAATTTTTTTTGGAAAGGGATAGCCCCTGAAGAGGTGGCAAGTAAGCATGTGGGGCAGTTTCAATAAAGTTTTCACCGAAAAAAATGTTTGTTATTTATTGGAGACCCTTGCCATAAAATATGAAGAATATGTAACTCAAATATTATGCGTGTTATTCTCACTTTCTTGTTTTCAGCGTTCAATAAACCTCCACTTCTACTCGTCGGAATTTTATTTAGAAATACAGAATATCTGGTGAGATGAGATCAAGTAGTCTGACATGGCGGACATTTCAGAGACAGGTGCTCCATTTTCTTCCAACGCGAAAGCAACGAATTTCCGTCGAAGATAAGTTCGGTCCAATACAAAACGCATTTGTAAACCTTTTCATCCAGGAAAAAGCGGAAGGGAATATATGACACCGGGAAAGAGGATATATGACAAGAGATATGACAGGATTGGGGGCTTAGCCCTCGCTGGGGTTGATCCCTAGCCGTCAAGCCCCACCGAAACACTGCCTATTGATCCGCTCAACAAATGGAGGGGAACTTTCGATCTACCAAATCACATCCGACGCTTCGTTTCGTATGTACTAACATTCCCTACATAAACGGAGAATTATCTAGTTGTGAAGTACCACATGAGTACTCAAAACTACCCCGAAGAAAACACACGCACACACACTCGCGATGCGAAGGATGAAAGATATCCTAAAATGATTTTTTTTTTGTTTGGAGAGCCGATTTTCGTCTAACTAACGTCAACTATGCCGGGTCCAAAGGGTGGCTTCTCTACATATCCACGGGGCAAAAAGATTTATTAATAACCTCATCAAAAACTTTATTGCTATCCTTGATCAATATAATTGTTTTTTTATGAATTGAATTACATATTTATATATTTTCTTATCTTATTTTATTGATTTTTTATTTCAAGGAATGGAGTACGAGGATTTGTTAATATGTGCATATGTATATATGCACATGCCGAAACGAGCAGACATTGTAATAATCAAAAGAATAGCAAACGAAGGAGGCATCCTAGATCTCACAGTAAGGTTCGAAACCAATATCAACCAGTCAACAGAAGTAGACGAGGAATAGAGGAGGATTTATGAACCTTGCTGTGGGTATTTCAAAGACTATACTCAATTGAAAAATGGAACATGAAAGTTTTGCTGATAGGTGGAAGAGGTGCAATATCTCAAAGAACAGCCAAAAGTTTAAAAGAACTTGGATTATCCACAATGGACCTCCAGAATTTATCCTGTGGTAATCAAGCATTCGGCGAGAATTATAAATTATCATTTATATATAATAAAAAAAAAGCACCACATAAAGCTGCTCTCCTTTCCACATGGCCCATGGAAATTTAATTTAAATTTTTAGTTTTAAAAATATTAATTAAAAAAAGAGATCTTTTTTAAAATTAGCCAGTTAGGCAGATTATGGGCTGGGCTGTCCCTGATGGGAACCCTCCAGAAGGAGGGCAGCTTGTTTTGTTGTTTTTATATATATATATATATATATATATATATATGTGTGTGTGTGTGTGTGTGTGTGTGTGTGTGTGTGTGTGTGTGTGTATCTTATATTTTAATTTGAATGGACACTTTCAAAAATCGGGTCATGAGTACAACCTCAATAGCTGATTACCCTCTTAGAAAAATTTGTTTGAAATGGAACTAATCTTTTCATGATTTTGATTAACATTACAGGATTAGTGTTTTCTTCTTCTTTTAACTCTCACTGTGGTCGTGTTAGTGGCAAGACAGAAGGCACTTTGTGGCAGAGTACGGATGGATGGTTCAAATATGGATCAACTCTAGTATTAAATGGAGTCCTCTTCACTTTCCATGATGGCATAGTTGTTGGATAGTCTCATGCAGAATGTACCTAGAAACCAGTGCATATTCTTATGGCCTCTGACTAGGCTTAGCTTGTAGGTTCAACAGCACGATTACATTCGCTTATGGTAGAGCCGACATGGCTCCCGACGAACCTTACCGACAAACAGCTGGGAGATCAATTTTCTAGGCTCTTAGCAAGAAGCAGGTCAAACTGGTCTAACAAGAATTTCGAAACCCACTCACGTTGGGTTCTGGACATATTAATTAGATGTTATGATAGGGACTGTCTTATTCATGCCTTCCCTTTCGTGATGTTTGAAGAAGAAAAAATATTTTATTGAAGAATCAAGTGTGGCTGCCCACCGATAGTGAGTCACTCGCTGATACACTGCTAAATCATCTATCACATGACATTAAAATAAAAGTAATAAGTTAGTAATAAAAATTAAGTCAAAAAAATATAATAAGAATATAAAATAAAAATGTAAAAAAAAAAGAAAACAATAAAGAAATATATATATATATATATATATTGTTGATTTGTTGATATTCCACTATGGATTCATATAGGGGCAGCAACTTACTTAAATCTTCAATCCCAACTTTCTTTAAAAAACTCTGTAATTGTTTTCCTCTTGACGATCGCCAAACGTTTCGCGGAATTGACACAAATATTGCAGATAAAGAAACAAGTGTACGGAGTAATATTAATAGAAAATTAAATATGCAACAAGATTGGTTCTATATAATCTTTTTATATTGAATTACGGAGATATTTTAAATTTCGATTTCCTTCCTCCCCCGGTCCGGTTTTAGCCGTAAACAAACTTGATTTTTAGTTTTACGTGAAACGCTTATATATCGTGTTTGTGTGTGTGTGTGTGTGTGTATATGTGTATATATATATATATATATATATATATATATATATATATGTATATATATATAATTCTGAACGAATTTAATTTTGGTTATGTCCAAGGTACTATTGATGAACACGTGAGAAAACATTTGGAAAATCGCATCATGAGTACAACATCAATAGCGTATTTTTAGTTAGGAAAACCCTGTAATTTCGATAGGTTAAAAAAACGTCTGTCACACAGGGCCTGCGTAAATTAAGCAGATTTCCCACGTGTGCCACGTTTCGCATTTATCTAAAAAATCAAAAGTTCAATGAGAACAATATTTGGTATCTATGCTTCAAATAATGTGCTTCACAATATAACAGCTTATTGTTAATATGATATGAGTAGGAGGGGGGAGGGTTACTGAAGGCCGAAAACTATAAAATGCAAGTATCTTGGTTAATAATCGATTTAGTGAAAATATGTGCATGACATTATTTATAGAATATTACATTTGTAATAAGATTGATGCTATACAATTTTTCGATCCCGCGAATATTAATAAAGATATTGAGAACTTTCGAAATTCTTCCCCTGTAAACCTCCCATCCAACCGGTCGGATTTCAGCCTTTCTTTTTACATAAAACACTGATATATATATATATATATATATATATATATATAATTTTGAACGGACCTCATTTTCGTCATCTACTAGGTAGGATCGATGGACATTTGAAGAAATTGTTTCGAAAATCGAGTTTATGAGTACAACCTCAATAGCTGATTTCCCTTAAAGGGAATCTGCTAATATAAGCTCAAATGAAAAATTCTATATTATAGAATGAAGCTGAACGACAGTATTAATATACTGTCCGACATCGCCAAATAAGATTTGTAAATATACACTTCTGAATATATATTTACCTAATCAATTATGTCATCCTTTCAAATAATGTTATTATCCTGAGCAAATATTAGCACAATAATAAATTCGTTAGATTCTATCTTTAAAATTGATTTACATTTCGCGCAGCTTGGAGCAATAATTTATAAATTGAGAACAACTACATTTAATCTCATTTAGCTTTTATCAATAATTCTGAAATACAACTATTAAATAGTTTATATTTAAATAGATGAAACTAAAAATATTAACTTCGCCCCTACTATATTCACAGTATAGAATCGAAAATTGAAGAAATAACAGTGAAAGTATCAGTTTGAAATTTTGTTTCTCGTTAACGGTTCCTTAATAGACGTTTACCTTGAGGATAACTCGTATGACTGGATTGAGAAACGTCAATAAGAAGTGTGTCCCTCTCCCCTCTCTTTATTGAAGGATTAGCAGGTAGCATGTAAGCCGGATAGGAATAGAAAGATGAGGTGTAATATAATGAACACCAAGGACAACCAGGGGTCAGAGGGTCGCGGGAGAGGAACTGAAGGACATCTGGTGTCAGCATGGGGGAGGGCAACTTGCAAATGGCCACGAAACAGATATAAAGAAGAATATTTCCTTGTACCGACTAAAATTACTCTTGGCGTATTTAGCAGATTTCTCGCAGGAGAAATCAGTTATTGAAGTTGTACTCATGATTTTTCAAAAGTTTCCTCAAATGTATATCGATCTACTGATCGCAATTTTTCATAAATCGATACTTAACTCGATATATAAGCGTTTTATGTAAAATTTAAGATAAAGTTTGTTAACCGCTGAAATCGGGCTGAGGGGGAAAGAGGTTTAGTGGGGAGGAATTTCGAAAATGCCAAATATCTCCGTTATTACACGTCAGATCGAAATGTTGTATAGAATCCATCTTCTTGCAAATTGAATTGCTTATAAATGTTGTTATATACATATTTTCTCTATCATGAATATTAACCGAGATATTAGGGTTTTTAGCAGATTTCCCTTAAGGGAAATCAGCTATTGAGGTTGTACTCATGAGATGACGAAAATGAGGTCCGTTCAAAACTATATATATATATATATATATATATATATATATATATATATATATATATATATATATATTTGTCTGTTACCGCTCTAGCGGTCGCAATTTTTGTTTGATAGTTACCAAACTCGATATTTAGTCGTTTTATGTAAAATGAAAGATCAAGTTCGTTAACGGCTGAAATCGAAGCAGTGGGAGGGGGTGGGGTTTAGAGGAGAGGATTTTCGAAAATATATCGATATATTTCCGTTACTATACGTCGGATCGAAAAAGATTACAGAATCAATCTTATTGCAAATTAAATTTGCTATAAATATTGTTATATACATTTACGCTCTATCTTGAACATTAACCGAGATATTTGCATTTTTATTAAATCTGGGCGGATAACGGATGAGAGTTATTTTCCCGCCAAAAGCTAGGTCGGCCGTTTCCTTAACTGTTCGGCTCTCGTGAAATTTCTCTATTGTAAAACTTCACGTGGGAAATCTGCTTAGTTTACGCAGCCCATGCGTGACGGACTTTTTTTTTTTTTTAGTTTTAGCCTTTAGTAAACCCTCACTCCTACTCATGCCATGTCAACACTAAGCTGGACCGTTTTATTCTAGGCTTAAATGCAAATTATTGTTTTCAAGAGAACTTCATTATCCGATATACGTTGCGTTTATTATGCACTTTCCATGAGTAATGACGTCAACAATGATTTATACTATACTGGACATTTAACCGTTCCATTCAACTCTAAAGATCATATTTGTTATTGGCAAAAGTGGAACCTGGAATAGTGGGGGTTACGAGGGGGAATACGATTTTCGAATGAAATCTATTAGTTTTTTCACTCTGCAGTTAACCAAGTTCTGGGCCTGTATGGAAGCTTGCAAGGTAGATGGTCATTACTCCAGAGTGACAGTCGCATTTACAGGATTTATTATTAAGTAGCAATTTAAGGAATATAATTTCTGGTAGGTTCGTGTCAAAAAACGAACAAGTTTTGGTTCTCTTGATGTTGGGAACAATTCAGATAATCGTTTTCGTAGTTACATTGCTAAATGACATTGGTAGACTGGTGTCTTTGTATGGTTCTTCGGGTGTATCCAGTTTAGGGACTGAAGTTCCAAGGGGGCAAGAAGGGGATCTTGCTTATGGAAGTCTTCTGGGGTACCTTTTAATATCAATTAATGTCATTAATGTAAATTGGTTTTATTAAGAGGGAAAATATATAGTAACATTGGAATGCTTAAACTTCACAAATTTCATTCAGGACCTCCCCCCCCCCCATAACTCAATAAACATTTAGCTTTTCCCATATTTGAATGAAAATATTCATTTCGGAGAGTGTTAACACTTCTTTATTTTAACTTTCTGTAAATTGAGATTCACAAGGCAGAAACCTATTAAAATACTCGTCCATTAGTGGGTACAATTAGCAGTATAGATGAGTATAGAAGAGAGGATAGGACAAAGGAGGGAGAGGGCTGGGTAGGAGAGATACCTAGCTGTCCAATACAGCAACCATCCTATGCACGGCGGGTCCTTTATGCCTGCCCGCCCCATTCTCCTTATCTCCTTACACACGCCCTTTATGTCACCTCCTATACACTTATATACCTGCCCAATTCAACATACTATCTCTCTCTCTCTCTCTCTCTCTCTCTCTCTCTCTCTCTCTCTCTCTCTCTCTCTCTCTCTCTCTCTCTCTCTCTCTCTCTCTCTCTCTCTCTCTCTCTCTCTCTCTCTCTCTCTCTCTCACACACACACACACACTCTCTCTCTCTCTCTCTCTCTCTCTCTCTCTCTCTCTCTCTCTCTCTCTCTCTCTCTCTCTCTCTCTCTCTCACTCCCTCCCTCCTTCCCTCCCTCTCTCTCTCTCTCTCTCTCTCTCACTCTCTCCCTCCCTCTCTCTCTCTCTCTATCTCTCTCTCTCTCTCTCTCTCTCTCTCACACACACACTCTCTCTCTCTCTCAGAATAATAAAAATTAAATCAGCAACATTAAATAGATAGGACTTCTGTTCTCTTTTTTTCAATATCACAGCAGTATAAGGTTGAAGATGCTGCTCCTTGGGAGAATCCGCTAGCCAATGCAAGAAGCCATTCACTATCTCGCTTATCCTGAGCTTAAATGACGGCGTAATAAGCTAGAGGTCGTTACTTCATTCACTATCTCCACCATTGGCGCGTTATCTAAGTCGAATACGGGGAACTGATAACATTCTAAAAACAAACCCTTCCTCCAAAAGAACTCAAATAGAACATTCACTAAGGAACAGGGACGCAAACGAAGAACATTTACCTAATTTTAATGGATAGATTGAATTCGAAGGGAATCATATACTGAACAAAACATACTGTTCAGCAAGTAGGAAACCTACAGCTATATTATAAATACGTATGACTCCTTGTACCTCCTTTAAAATAAATATGCATTTATTTCCTCCCATTAAATAAGTAAATAATGGTAACTTCGAGTAGCGGGCTCGATTCCCACCCTGGGCGGTACAAATTTATTTAGTGACGGACTCATTAAATAAATTCTTTAGTCCCACCCTGGATAGAAAAGAGTGGTTCCCTGTAGATACCCAGACATCACACCGAAAATGCCAAAATGAATTCAGGGAAGGTCGAAACGGATAATACCTTTAAAATCTGAAAAAATATGACTTCCGATGTGCTGGAATGAAATACTGATGATGTTATATAACATTATAATCTACATTTCTAACGCTGTGTTAAATATGGTGTGATAAGTGGACACAATTTAATAAAGCTGGTTTAGCAGATAGACGTGATCATAAAAATTGGGTAAGAACATAATAATAGATATATTGTATTAGAGTGTATTCAATATTAACTAATCCTTTGAAATTGTAATTTTAAAGGAAAAGGAACCCGTCGATAAGGAGTGACAAAGCTCTAAACGCGATGGGAACGAAAATGAAAATAAATAGGATGTTTTAAAAAAGAAAGAAAATAATTTTTTCTTTTTTTTACCCAGTATGGCTACACTTCCCAATAATTTAAGAAGCGGGTCATATTGTGTAAAGAAGATACGTATAATTTTGAACGGATCTCATTTTCGTCATTTCCTAAGTAGGATCGAAGGTCACCTGTAGAAATTTTGTGAAAATCGTGTATAGCAACCTCAATAGCTGATTTTCCTCAAGGAAAAACTGCTAAAACAGTTATAAAGAGCAGGAACCAAAAAAACGAGTTCAAGGCCACAAATACAAAAATTCATAGGAGGCACACAGTGCCTTTCCTACATTACTCTAACAATAAATACTAGGTCATGTTTTCAGTATGCGACATTGTTATCACTTTTTACTTACATTTCACGCCACTTTCTTTACCACCCTTTCGAACTTTTTTTTCTATATTCTTCCTGCGTGTCCAGAAACGATTTACGGAGAGAACTAACTGAATTAGTACAGAAGGAGCTAGAAAGTCAAAGGCCTACCTACATATGTTCAAAAAAGCTTGGTTTAGTTCAATAGTAAACGAGTTGACGAAACCTAGTTTTTAGCAGATTTCCCTTAAGAGGAAATAGCTAAGACGCGATTTTTGGAAACTCTCATGTTCATGTTCGTTGATGGTTGAAATTGGACCAGGAAAAGGGGGGGGGGTAAGAGGGGCAAAACATTCCAAGTATCTCCATTATTATAAGTAGGATCAAAAGATTTTATTTGTTTTTTATTTTATTTTTATTTACATCAACTTTATGCTACTATGGCTAATCGGGAAGGGTTGGCTACAGGTTACCACTCTTTACTAGCCAGGGTGGCTACATGGGTATATATATAGATATATATACTAGTGGGCCCGACAGACGTTGTCCTGCATGATATTTCAAGAGATTAGGATATTAAATTTAATAATATTATGTTTAAAACCAAAACTACTTTTAATAACACAAGAAACAACTTTTGTTATGTGAATTTTTTTCTTCAGGCCTCCCTTATAACCCCCACTCCCGTAATTTAAAAAAAATAATATAGCATGGAAGAAGTAATGCTAATTTACATATAGAGTTTTTTTTTAAGTTCGGTTCAATCGTTAGTTCCCGATAAAATTGTTGGCTCCCACTTTAATTTTTTAGTGTATATTTCGTTTATACTTTGTTATACGACAAAAGTGAATATAACAAAAGTTACTCTAAATAACAAAATAAAGTACTTTTATCCCGTGCATATTTGCCGAAATGTCACTATTTTTAATTTTAGGCCTCCCTTACAACCCCCACTCCTGCTCCATCTGCCATGCGGATTTGTGAATCTAAACCATCCTGGGCGACACCCAAACGCATACAAAAAATTCATTCATATCAGTTCAGTGACATACACACGTACAGTAGAATTAAATATATATATATATATATATATATATAAAATGTTGACGGATGTTTGAGGAAATATTATGAAAAACAATCTCAGTAGCTGATTTCCCTTAAGGCAAATCTGCTAAAACCAAATCTGCACCCCTACGTAGCCGCTGTGACCCGGAACGGGGGTGTCATTGCCGACACCCACCGATAGAGTGCAGTAACCCCTGCACTCCCACCAGGGCAATCCTGGAGATGATAGAGTGGGGGGGGAGGCAATTTTCCAGAGATAGCCTGTAACGGAAGGTATTAGGCATTGTGAGGTGTATACCTGGTCTCGAGATAGGCTTTGTCCCCTGACCTAGATAGCGGCTATACCTGGATCACCGCCGGTTCTACCATGCTTCGTCAAGCAATCTTCCACTTCCATGCTCGCCCTCTCTCTTTCACACCCCTCTACACACTCCTCCCTCATAAACTATACTATGACGTCGTCACAACCACTTCAAACGTCACAATTTTGGAATCACAGACTGTGGAGCCTCAGGATTACAAAAGTTTATTTTCTTTAAGATATCTTATAGAAAGTAATCTTAACTTTCCCAGCTTTATTTTAAGGGAATATCAGCTATTGAGGTAGTAATCACTACGTGGATTTCTAAAAGTTTCTTAAAATGTCCTCAGAACCTACCCAGATGACTAAAATGACGTCTAAACTATATACGTATGTTTGCCTCTTAATGCTTTAGGGCATATGTCGGCAACCACCGGCCCGCGAGACGTTTTGAAAAAACCCAATTAAGTTACTTACTCCAAATGAGGAAGATGAGGAGAGATTTGTGCGTTTTACAGTACTTATAAATGCGAAAAGTTCTTTTCATTGATGAAAATTAATAAATCAAAACATCGTACAAGGCTGACTGACGATAATTTGGAAAATTCGTTTCGTCTTTGTATCAGTGGAATTAATCCATACATGGATGGATTAGTTCCCCAAATTCAAGCTCAAGTGTCTCATTGATTTCGGTGTCGCTATTGAACTTTCGTTGTTTGTAATAATTCCAATTTTTACGATTTAATTATAAAGTTCTACCTGTGTACCTATTTTTTTTTTCATTTCAATTTGTTATTTTAATAAATTGTATTATAATTACATTGTCGTTATAATTTCAATTGTCTGATATATGTCATTAAAAATTATGAGCACTACGTTAAAAGGCACTACTTTTAAAAGCGGCCCGCGAACTTTTTTGCACACGAAAGTTTGGCCCGTAACATGTCAAAGGTTGCTCATACCTGCTCTAGGGTGTCGACATTTTCGCCTGATTGTTTGCCAACTCAATATTTAAACGTTTTAAGTAAAACTAAAGATTCAATGACTTATATCGGAAAAGTAGATAGAATAATTAAATAATCTCCGATATTAAACGTCGGATCGAAAAATTATATAGATCCAATCTTATTAAAAATTTAATTTCCTATAAATGTCCTTATTAACATTTTTTCTCTATTTTGAATTTTAAGATATCCACATTTCTTAGTTTTCAGTCTTCGGTGAACCACCACATTCAGCCATCACACGTTAATAATACGTGGATATATCATGAATAACCTAAACTAAAATACCAAATATTTTTTTCAACACACCTCCATTAAAAGTATGCCAACCATATAAAAATTAGTGATACCATTTTATATATATATATATATATATATATATATATATGTGTGTGTGTGTGTTCGTCTGTGTGTGTGTGTGTGTGTGTGCGTGCGCACGTGTGTGTAGACAGCAGGATAAATGTCTAGTGCTTCGCCAAAATATTTTAATAATTTTTATTTAATTTCTTAAACTAATTATTGCAAATGATTGAAAAATTCATTCCACCCGCCAGCATGTTTTTAATCAGCAAAAATATAATATTAAATCATGGGATAGTCTTTTTTGTTGGTGTCTTGCTAATCCAAATTTCTACTAATCTCCCGCAAATTGTAACTCCTTTCACAAATCTATTGATAAGCGGATTTCCTGCTACTATTCTTCTGAAGGGAATAAGAAGTGTGTATAGTTGTGGGATCTGGTCTGAGAGGCAGAGACTGAGCGAGATTATGTTAATGGCAAGCCAGCAAGGACGTTGGGTCAGGGGAAAACCAACAGGCAAGTCGTTTTTTCCAGCCAGCCCAAGGACGGCTGACAAGTCAGATCCCCATGTGTTCTCTTCGGCCAGACGCCAAGGCACCCACGCCCAACGAAAATAAACTATCAAAATAAGGACTCCCCTAACCTCACCCAAAACAATATTTGTACAGAAAGAAAAAAGTCAGCAACAATGACAACTGAGAGTGTCTACAGCTCGACGGGAAAAAATTTCTTTTTTATTGTATACAATAGAAAGCTCACAAATAAGATAATTGCAACATTTTAAACTGTTATGGCAGAAAGAAAACAATTTTCAATTCGACACACCATTCCGTCTTCTTAATGCTCAATAACAATAATTTAATTTCTTCCAAATTATTAACGTGAGCGAAGCTATTTATAAACATATAACAATTCTGTTTTATGGGTTGGTATTCTGGCAGGTGACTTCTAACATGGGTAGATGAAAGAAATAGCTACACTTCCACTGTAAGAATTTATTCAAGTTACATAGTGTTTTCGATGCAATGCATCACCATCAGTGACACATAAAAACCAATAATTACTTATCTCTATTACTTTAGAAATATACTTTATAAAAAGGTAAAATATATTAAAATGTTACCTTTTTCTAAAATATTTTAATAGAGATAAGTAATTATTGCTTTTGTGTGTCAACACGGAACTGATGAAGATGCACTGCATCGAAAGCGCTATTTCAATTTAATAAATTATTACAGTGGAATTGTAGCCATTTCTTTCTTCTATCTAAATTCCGTTTTTGTTTCTACTTTTTAAGAATTTTGTTTAATGTCTCAGTCATCCAAATAAGATCCCATAGAACCCATTCTTCTAGGTTTACCAAATAAATTAAAGCTTAAGCCTTAACTCACGTGGATGATCTGTCTTAGAAAAATAAAATAAAACTACTAACTCACATAACAATATTAAAGAGACTCAGGTTACCCAAGTGAGTGAAGTAACACGTTGGTCTTAATCTTACATGGTAAGCTCTAGAGTGGCGAATTCAATTCCCGCCTGGGCAATAGGAATTTATTCATTGGGCTATAGGAACTCATTAAATAAAATCCTTATTCACGTCCTGGCTAAAAAAGTCAACAATAGAAATATCTCAGTTAATATACAAGACAGAGAATAAATGTATATGGCAATAATTATAGTACATTTAATTTGCAATAAGATTGGTTCTATACTTTTTCAAATTGAAAGGAAGTACTTCCTAAAGGAAGGAGTCATACAAGTATTCTTCGAACTTCACTAATCCTAACAGACCTGCAAATTAAGGCAGGAGTAAGAGTAAGCTTTTTATATACCATATTAGCAATATTATATAATCCTTTTATTATGTATGTCGATTTAAAATATGGAGGTTTCTTCAAATAGAACACCTTCAGCATTTTTTTAACTCCTCTAAAATAGGAAGTTTGGTTTTTAATTTTATGTAAGTTTTTATTTAATTTTTTATTATATACGGTAAACATGGAATATTTTAAAATGAATGAAATATAGAATTTAATATATTTTTAATTAAATATATTATATATTCTCTCTGTAATAATAAGAAAAAATTGTCATTATAGAGAGAATATTACTAGCGTTCTAGCAATAGTTATTAGTTTATATTTTTTGAGATTCCTGGTTTTATTACATTAAAATTTTAGGTTATCTTGTAAATATATATATGAAATCAAACCATTCACGGCAAAAACCATTAGTTTTTTAAGAGAAGAATGGAAAACTACGGAGAGTGAAAGGTCAACAAAGAAGCAAGGTTAGCAATGACAACTTGAATGCGGGCACAGAAATCATAATTAGAGCAAATACTGAAGCCTACAAGTAAATTAGAATTAATGAACATTAACATTTAATATAAATAAAAATACTACGAAAATAATCATTATTAAAGAAATGGAAATTAAAATGAAGATATATATATATATAAATTAATATATATATATATATATATATATATATATATATATATATATATATATATCTCATTTTGAACGGACCTCATTTTCGTCATCTCCTGGCTGAGATCGATGGACATTTGAAGAACTTTTTTGAAAATCACGTCATGAGGTACGACCTCAATAGCTGATTTTCCTTAAGGGGAACTGCTAAAAATACATAAATATATCAATTTTAAGGGACGATATTATTGCCAATTCCTCTGACATTTAGATGAATATGTCGAAATATCAATCCAAGAATACATAATCAATAGTTGATTTATGTTAGGGGGAATCTGATAAAGTCAGTTATGAAATATCTGATTTCTCTCAACTGAAAAATTGTCGGCTAATTTCTATAAAATACTATAGAACCTTCATATACTTCTAGGGTTATTTCCTGACAACAAATATAGAATGGAATAGAAAGAAAGCAGGCTAGAGAAAGGCCCGGGGGATGAAGAGGGTTCCAATCCCAAGGAAATGCGTCAGTCTGAATCGATTCAGCTTTTACATTAAGTAATTCAATTTCACGCCCATCCTAGGATTAGGCCTCCTGTCTCTCGCACAAAGACTCTCTACGTCACATCCCTAGAATACCCTCAGCAAAATAGCTCAGAAAGTTTTATTACATTTTTTTTATTCCTCAGTGTCGGCAGTTGCCCAAGATCTAATACCTATCTTTGCAATGCTTTGTAATGTATGGCCTATTTAGACATTAGAAAGAAATTTGAAATAATTATGCCCACGAATAAGCGAAAAAAATTAAAGTTTAAAAATAAATCTGTGGGCACCGCTTGACTTCATAGTGCTCAAATTAAATTAAACATAGAATATGTTCCGCTGCTATTCATTTGAAATTACTTCATTTAAAAGTGGAAGATGTCTATGTTCAGAAGCGCCAAATCAAAATATTTCTTGGAACATAATTTATTGGTCTTTTCATGACATAAAAAAAAGTCTGTCATGCAGGGGCTGCGAAACTATGCAGATTTTACACCGGAAGGATAACAACAATTAAATCTACACATGGGTAACACCACCTTGAATGATAAGGGGATAAATACAAACGGTAATAAGAAATCATTCAGCCAATTTACATGTTAATAATATCTACAACGGAAAGCGTCTGAATTGTAAACAAACAGAGCAGCCAACTTCGCAGCGCTGAATAGATAGAATTATTCTAGACCGGAAAGATGAACAATTAATGAAATATATCTGAAACTATTTACTATAGCTAGTGGCGCAATTTGAAATGAATCTGAATAATATCAATCTCGATCACACAGATTTTAGTAATCCATGAACAATAAAAAGGAGGGGGGTCAACAGAACAATATTTGTTTGTATTTCGTATAATAAAGCTTTATTGAAAAAATATTTGGTATTTAACATTGTAGAGAAGTGGTTTATGATATAAAAGCTTATTATTAATATGACACTAGTAGGAGGGAGGGGGGTGTTTACTGATAGCGTAAAACTATAAAATCCAAACATCTCGGTTAATGCTCATTATATGGAAAATATGTAAAGAACAATATTTATAGTAAATTTAATTTGCAATGAGATTGTTTCTATACAAATATTAGTTACAGAGAAGTTTGTAATTTTTTATTTCGCTCCCCTTCAGTGTAAGGTACTCAGTTAAGCCATATGAGTTAAGGCGTTGTTCTTAATCTCTTAATTTAAATGTATTTAGTGGGAACACATTAAATAAAACTCCCTCACCCGGGCTAGAAAAGCGTGGTAACCTATAGATAACCCGTCCCAATTAGCCGTAGAAGCACAAAATGGACGCAAATAAATAACATAACACCGTATCTATATCACAAAGTTCACAATTAAAATTTCATTTTTTCTACACAGACAATATTGAATAATGCTTTACATATTTCGTGGCCTGTAAACTCACTACTTTAGAAGCAATTCCTTTTCCACAATTAATTATGAAATCCTAAAGATAATTTTATATAACCTTGAAACATTTATAAGCGTTTAACGTGAAGAATACATTTGCGAAATCTAACAACTTACAGTTGTAAAGTGGGCTTCCCCTCTTCCCGACATTTCATAACCGTAACTAGTGCTTATTTATGTCTTAATGTTATGTAAAATTATCTTTGGGATTTTATAAATTGGTGGTTACTATTTATGGAAAGGGCTTTGCATGCTTTCAGGTTTTTCTTTAGTTTAGTTTTCTTACGCATGATTTTTCTTTTAGCCTTAATCCTTTAGTCAGGTGTAGGAACAAAAAATAAAATGTCCATGGTGATCTTTGCCATTAAAATATGAATACAATTTTCTCTGTCACGCTATTTCATTAGGTCGCACAAAGAAGTAAAAACTATTTGTTTAAAAAAAAATCCCCTCAAAATACAGATTTATTCCCCCCATAACAGTTGTAGAAATAATCATCATAGTTGTACTACAATATTAATATGGTTAGTGGAGATTAAAACAGGTTTACTAGTGCATCAGCTAAGAAACATTTTTACGTACGTTTAACATTTAGCCAAAATTCTAATTGAATTGAAGCATCTTACCATATTAATACTTACTTTCTTATAACGCTTCTTTTAGTTTTGTAATCAGTGATGCCGATAGTTTATTTTAAAATATTGATATAAACAGAGAACATTTATTTGACCAGCTTAATCATACCAAGGCTTAATTAAGTAGAACAAATTTACCTTTTCAGAGATTTGCAGGAAATAACCGACTCACCTGAAACAAAAGAAGAAGGAAATTATTAGAGCTGAATTGGTAAAAGACATAAAGGAACACATTGTTAATAACAAAGCCAAAGGCTTTAAATTGTTATTTCAGAATTATGTTGTAATTAGGAAGAATGTCAAAGAACTAAAATATTTTTTAGCGTACAATCCTGGAATAAAGAATTACTATATTACTGCTCACAATGGTTCTATATGAGCTCTAACATTAACAACACAAAAGCCTTTTATATTCATTTAAAAGGCCTTGTAGTAAATGCTGGTGACCTAATGTATATTTATACTATAAAATCAATAAGTGACCCTATTTGGAGGCCTAAAAAAGGTGTGCAATATATATTTCAAATGCAGAAGTTTATATGACATTATTATATTTGTATTTTATCCACATCTGTCATTTCATCTGCAAACTATTCTTTCCCACACACCGATAATAAAATGTAAATAAAATTCGAAATTATAATTTTTCGAGTAATTTTTGCATGTGAGAATGTTTTTCAGATTTTTGAATGAATAAAAACTCTTTTTCATAAATAGCCTATGTAAAAGGACTTAAAATTTTAGTTGGATTTGAAATATTTATTGGCTGAAGCGGTTAAAGTGAAGTAAAATCACTTGTGGATTGCAAAGCTCTGAAACCAAAAGTCTGCCAACGGCTCACCGGAAATAAAAAGAATAACTGAAACATCAGAATATAAGATATTCATTTTATTGAAAACTACGTACTATACCTAGTAATGTAATTTATAATGAATCAGAATAATTTTTATCTCAATCCATCAATCAAAATTTTAGTAGTCCAAGAATATAACGGGAGGGATCAACAGAACATATTTGTTTATATCTCGTATTATAAAGGTCTCTTGAAAACAATATTTGGTATTTAAGCTTCGAGTAATGTGGTTTAATATATAACAGAGTATTGTTCACGTAACATGAGTAGGAGTGGGGATTAATAAAGGCTGAAAACTGAAAAACGCAAATATCTCGTTAAATATCCAAGGTATAGAATAATTGTATATAACAATATTTATAGTACATTTAATTTGCAATAAGATTTATTCTAAACAGGTTTTCGATCCGACGTATAGTAACGGAGATATTTAGAATTTTCAAATGTCTCCCCCTGAACCCCCCCCTTCTCCTGGTCCGATTTCAGCCGTTAAAGATCTTTGTCCTTCTTTTTGGCATAAAACGACTAAATAAGTTTGGTAACGACCAAACAATAATTGCGACCGCTAGAGCGGTAACAGACAAATAAATAGACACCATGGACATTTGAAGAAAAATTTAGAAAACTGCGCCATGAGTACGACCTCAATACCTTATTTAATTCAAGAGAAATCTGCTAAAAGAAAGCCGAATTTCTGGCTGCTATTCTTCTAACTGCTATATCCGAACTCCAATATTTCATTAGTTTGGAGAAAACAGTCCCAGTTGGGTTTCATAATTCAAAAGTCTTCCCACAAACCCCCCGACTGACACATTATTATACAGTTAAATATTTACATATCCCGTCAGACTATATAACAAAGGGGTCGGGAAAGTTAATAGAATTCCAAATGGCGCAGTGTAAATACATATTTTGCTCTGTGAATGGGGAGCAAAGTTTGAGAAGGGTTGTATCCTAAGGCTTCCCTTCTAACAAGCCCGTCCTCACCCAACTCCAGCCCTCCAAGTTCAATCCAATAATGGGAGTCTAGCCCCAGATTTACCACAACACTCCCAACAACTTATGGCTTCCTCGACCAACTTATCAACAATATAGTCTATGATCGCTCTCCCAACTACAGATATCCGACGAACATCAATAATTATAGAGCCAAAGCTCGGAATCTGATCCAACTGGTAAGTTTAAACTAATAAATTGGATTAACATTGTTGGATAAGTGTAGTGTGTTCGCAGATTAGGATTTTTTAAATAATAACCACATAGATTATTTTGGGTATAATCCCCCCATAATTTAAAAATCCGTCACTTAGGAGCTGCGTTAACTAAGCAGATTTTCAACTTGCGTCAAGTAATATGTTTTTATCTCACGACGTAAAGTTCAATGGAAACATTATTTGTTATTTAGGCTTCAAATAAAGTGCTTCATGAGATAACAGCTTATTGTTGATTTGGCATGAGTAGGAGTGGGGGTTTACTAAGGCTGAAAACTAATCGGTTAATATTAAAGATAACGAAACATGTACATAACAATATTTAAAGATCATTACATTTGCAATAACATTGGTTCTATAAAGATTTTCGGTACGACGCATCATAACGGAGATATTAAGAGTTTTCGAAATCCCCCCCCCTCTGAACACTCCCTCTCCCCACTCCGATTTCAGCCGTTAACGAACTTGATCATTCTTTTTACATAAAACACTTATAAATCAAGTTTCGTAACGATTAAACAAAAATTGCGACCGCTAGAGTGGTAACAGACAAATATATATATATATATATATATATATATATATATATATCATAAAAATTGCATCATGAGTACAACCTCAGTTTCCCAATAGGGGAAATCTGCTAAAAGATATACTACATTATATTATAAAGCCAAGGATACATAAATATTAGAGTTTGAAACATTATACTTGAAAAAGTGAAGGGATTTTAAAACCTAGAGCATCAGACAATGATAGAAGAGCTAAGGCGATCGAAGAATACTCTTGCTAAACAAGCCATCAAAAACAAATAAGCATAGATACTAAAAAAATGATTGCTAAGTCTTTCTTATGGACTGCTTTGCAGGAGCAAAAGATGGACTCTCAACAGCCTATGTAAAAGAATGTAAAATGAATATAAATAGAAAGGAACCAATGGAAATATGGACATGGCACAGAATCACCAGTTCGACTAGAAAAAAAAACCAACTTCCAAGTTCTGAATGAGGAAAATGAGTGAAAACGTCTTAAAGAAGGAGAGTAAAACTTCTAGGGCATATCATAAGGCACTAGGGTTTCATTTGTATTCGTGTGCATGTGTATGTCTCTCTCTCTCTCTCTCTCTCTCTCTCTCTCTCTATATATATATATATATATATATATATATATATATATATATATATATAAGTTTGACTGGACCTCATTTCCGTCATCTCCTAAGAAGGATCGATGGACATTTGAGGACATTTTTCAAAAATCGCCTCAAACGTTAATAGCTGATTTCCCAAAGCAAAATAAACTGAAGCTGACTCCACTAGAGCGTTAACGAGCAATACTTAATACAAGAGCGAAACATCTCATGTGTTTTGGAGATTCAGTAAAACGAAAAGAGCAGCTTCCGAATGAACCCATTGGTTGCAACAGTAAGACTTTTAGATGATACTGAAGATGATATAAGAACGAAAATAATTCTTGTCACCGAATAGTTACGACTGGTAGAGATTTGAATTGAAGTTTTGACGCCGTCATCAATGTAATTCCAACATCTTGTTTTACTATAAGTATGCTGAAAAATAAAAAAACAAAAAAAAATTGGTGTCGCTATTTGTTTGTTGTTGTGTATAAGCTGAAGATGAAGGGGGAAGTGAAGAACCCTATAAGATGATGGTGGGGTGGAGGACCGGTCTGCATTCCTGAGACCCGTTAGCGAAGTAGGCCCCCTCTCCAGCGGCTCGCTGCTCTAGCCTCTATTAGCAATATCTAGCAGCGTTCAGCATCTCGCAGCATATAGCAGCAATCTTAACACTATAGCAAGGGGATGAAGGCATATTACAATAGCAGAAATAGCATCCAGGCTCTCTCAGCATATAGCAGCAACTTAACACACTAGCAAGGAGTAAGGGAATAAAGTCATAGTGCAATAGAAGAAATAGAATTCTGCATTCAGCCTCTATCGACATATAGCAGCAAACTTAACACTCTAGCAAGGGGATAAAGTAATATTACATTAGCACAAATAGCATCCAGGCTCTCTCAGCAAATAGCAGCAAATTAACACTCTAGCAAGGTGTAAGAGTATAAAGTCAAATTACAATAGCAGAAATAGGACTCAACATTCAGCCTCTATCGACATATAGCAGCAAACGTAACACTCTAGCAAGGGGATAAAGTAATATTACAAAAGCAGAAATAGCATCCAACCTATCACAGCATATAGCAGCAAATTAACACTCTAGCAAGGGGTAAAGGGATAAAGTCATATTACAATAGCAGAAATAGCACTCAGCATTCAGCCTCTCTCGACATATACCAGCAAACTTAACACTCTAGCAAGGGGATAAAGTAATATTACAATAGCAGAAATAGCATCCAACCTCTCACAGCATATAGCAGCAAATTAACACTCTAGCAAGGGGTAAAGGGATAAAGTCATATTACAATAGCAGAAATAGCACTCAGCATTCAGCCTCTCTCGACATATACCAGCAAACTTAAGACTCTAGCAAGACGTAAGGGGATAATATTATATGTCAATATACCAATAGCAAAAACTTAATAATACCAATAGCAGAAACTTAACTCTGTAGCGAGGGGTAAGGGGATAATATTATATGTCAATAATACCAATAGCAGAAACTTAACTCTGTAGCGAGGGGTAAGGGGATAATATTATATGTCAATAATACCAATAGCAGAAACTTAACTCTGTAGCGAGGGGTAAGGGGATAATATTATATGTCAATAATACCAATAGCAGAAACTTAACTCTGTAGCGAGGGGTAAGGGGATAGTCATGTTAAACTAGCAGAAATATCACTCAGTAATCAGCCTCCATCAGCAAATAGCAAAATATATCAGCGACTAAACACTCAAGCAAGGAGGAAGGAGATAAAGTTATATTACAATAGCACAAATAGCAGAAACTTAACTCTGTAGCGAGGGGTAAGGGGATAAAGTCACGAATAAAGAAATATCACTCAGTAACCAGCCTCTACCAGCATATAGCAACATATATCAGTGACTAAACACTCTAGCAAGGAGTAAGGGGATAAAGTCATATCACAATAGCAAAAGTAACACTCAGCATGCATTGTTTCAACTAATCTAACAAATGAAATCATATTAAGTGTAGTGAATACAAATTTTTGTTTATTTAATCTATTGTAATAGGAGTAAAAGGTGCTCATTCAGATTGATTTAATATGCTGACCAAGAAAATCTTTTGGTTAACAAGGCACCTCCTTGTGTGTGTGTGTGTGTGTATACACACACACACACACACACACACACACACACACACACACACACACACACACATTTATATATATATATATATATATATATATATATAATATTTAAAAATAAACAAATTCAAAATATAAGTCAACAAACATTATTTGTTTATATGAGTTGAATTAGTGCATTATATTCTTCCAAAAATAGCCCCGTTATTTTAAATATTCTCTATTAAAATCAAAATTTAAAATATCCAAGACAATTGGAAAACGAAATAAAATGTAAATGGATTAGCAGGGTACATTACTTAACTAAATAAAATTCAATAGAGAAATGTTAAGCAATAACAAGGCATTGAAGCTCCTAAAAATGTATTTGGCCATGAAATATTGTAATGGCTTTTCCTGTAGATAATGACGATAGCATTTGCATTAAATAAATTGAACCTCTTAACTTATATAATAATGATTTGGCCATTTTACAACGAGAGCAGACAATAGCAATCTTGGAACGCACGACCTTGCGCGTCTCCTTCCTTGCTTATAAATACAACAACAAAAATAATGAGAAAAAGAATCCAAGTAGGTAGAAAATAAGAAAGCTAATCCAGTCCGAAATTAATTACTCGTCTAACCAGGTAGATGGCGCCTTAAACAGGTTTCAGGGCACTCGGGCGTGGCAATAATACCCTTGTTACACCTCCTTGCCGTCAGAACAAGACATTGCGGGGGGGGGGCACGGTACTTAATAGTGGATTTGTCTGGTTGCGTCACTTCAATAAATACACTCACTGCTTTCATTATAGAAAGCAATAAAGTTTATATTCAACAGAAACTCAAGAGACTCCTTGTCCACTCTTATAATTATAATTTCTTCAATATATATGTGGACCAAACAATGTGCTTTGTGAAACAAAACCTGAACTTGTTTTACAGAAACAGTATAACACATAATCATAAATCAAAATACCATAATATGATTCAAACCTCCAACAACAAACTTAAATATTTCGAAAAAAAGGTATCAATCAGGTGTAGAATTCTTTAAAGCTCTGCCCAAATGTGGTATATCTATTAAAAAAACTCATGGTTTAAAAATAAATTAAAGAACTTCGTGTCTGAAGGGTATTTTTAAGATGAATAGTATCAAAAATCTTCAATTAATAAATAAAACTACAAAATATTCGTCATAAAAATCGATCAACAAGTAACTTATGATCATTGTCTCTTCCAGGTGGAACACGTTTCTCATCATTTATAAAGCATGTCATCTTTTTATAAATTTGGAAGTCAATAGATTAAAAATGTATGTCATATATCATATTTTTGGTTATATATATATATATATATATATATATATATATATATAAAATTTCATTGTGAGGAGTTCTTCTATCTGCTCCAGGGGTTTGAAGTTATGTTGGTTTCCGAATTTTCAATGGAAATGCGTCCACCTTCGACAGGCAATGTTTTTAATTTGTATAGTTGGTTCAGTAAATCATAGGTTTTGATTTTTTTTTAATATGGCTTTCCACGTTTCGGAGAGTATGACACCGCCCACGCCGTTTATTGTATTTGTTTACTAATTTCAAGAGTTTCTAGAACTAATCTTTTTCCGAAGTGATCTTCTCAATGTAGAATTTTCGTCTCGTCCAACTTAATTTGGAGAGAACAAAAACATGGCGATTTTTTTCTATGATGTTTTAGATCAGCCATGTGTTGGTTATCTCTTGTAGCAGTCTTCTTACCAGCCTGTCCCACATAAACTTTACAGCAAGCCCATGGAGTCATATAAACTCCACTATCTTGTAAAAACTGGGTGTCTTTCGAACTTTTTAAATATTCATTGGATATTTTGTGTGGTTTGAATACTTTTAGTAAATTTTATTTTCGAAGTATTCTTGCCAGTCTTTCTGAAGTCCCTGCTATATAAGGAAGTGTTACGATGCTCAATGGTTTAACTTGAGTATTTTTAATGTCTTGGTGATATCAAGTTTCTTTTTAATTTTTTAATACTCTTGTTACTTCCGTTTTTTTTTGTAACCGTTGTTGTGGAGTTCTTCTCTTTACGGTATTACTTAATATTTTTAATAATAAAACAGTCGTCTACGTATCTAAGCCATATTTTGGGTTTCATTGCCCATTTTTCTAAGGCTGACGATTCGACATCTTCCATAAAGAGATTGGCCACAACTGGGGGGCTTCCCATAGCCAGTCCTTGCTATTTTTTGAATTGGTCCTTAACAACTTCTGTCTTTATTACCGCGAAGGTCCGAGAAGAGTGGGTTTCCATTTTGTTGTACGTTGTTCATTCCGCTATTCTCTGGCGGAGTCATCAGGTGTCAGATTCCAACAAGGGGGAAATCCGCTCAGCTTACACAGCACCTGTGTGACGTACTTTTTGCCGGCAACAGGCGGAGACGAGTTGGTCCTAAGATTACCATACTTCCGACCAAACGTTTCATTGTAAGAGAAGACCATAAGTCCGTGCTGGTGTATCGTGGGAAAGTATGAGACATTTCCCTAAGCTGCGTCCGACGGAGCTAGTACCTAGAACGGCAGCTTTCCCTCGCCTCAGTCACATCTCGTAGGGACACACTAACCCAGTTGGCTCCAGTCAATACAAGTCAATGGATTCAGCCTCGTTTCCTTGAATGGCTCATTTACACAGGTCCTAGAACTATATCTCTAGGAAGTATATAACAATTTTACAACCAAATAAAACGAGGCATAAAGAAAAATAAATGTAAGTAAGTACTTGCTCGTTTAGTATTTAACCATGGAGTATAGTGGTTGAATATATAACAGCTTATTGTTAATATGACATATGAGTAAGAGTGGGGTTTAGTAGGGTTTATGTAGATATCTCGGTTTATACTCACGATAGAGAGTAAATGTATTTAACAACAATTACAGGAAAAAACGTTTTCGATCCGTACGGATAATAAAGGGGAAATTTCTTTTTATTTCGAAATTCCCGTCTCCTAAACGTCCGATTTCAGTTATCTCTATAATTGATATTTACTTTTGCATAAAACCTTTTAATATCGAGTTTGGTCATAATCAAACAAAAATTGTGGACGCTAAAGCGTTAACACACACACACACACACACACACACACACACACAAAACTCAGAATTCAGACAAAACCTTAGTGTTTTAGCAGATTTTCCTTCGGGGTAATCAGTTATTGAAGTTATACTCACTTTGGGATTTTAGGAAAATTTCTTCAAATGTCCATGAATCCTACAACCCTACCCAGGAGATTATGAAAATGAGGTCCATTTAAAATTTTATATATATATCTGTTAATGCTATAGCGGTCGAAATTTTTGTTTGGTCGTTACCAAACTCGTTATTTAAACGTATTATGTAAAAATGAAGATCAAGTGCGTTAACGGCTAAAATTGGACAAGTGGGGGTTAGAAGGGGGGGGGCGGAGGATTTTGGCATATCTCCATTGTTATATGTCGGATCAAAAAATTGTACAGAATCTGTCTTATTGGTAATTTAATGTTGTATAAATGTTGTTATGTTTTCATTACATTGAATATTAACCGAGATATTTCCATATTTTAGTTTTTGGCCATCAGTAAACTCCTACTCATGTAATATTAACTGTAAGCTGTTATACCATGAACTACATCATTCCAAGGTTAAATACCAAATATGGTTTTCTTATAACAATTACTTTGGGAGACAAATGCAAATACGTAATTACCTCATTAATTAAGATTGTTCGTTTTTAACTCAAAAATGTTAATTTGATTTATAACAATCCCGATTTTGTTATTGGCTGAAATCGGATCTGGAATAGTGGTCTCAGTCAGACAGCGTATCAGAAAATTCAATATATCATCAAGATATTATGAGTAGGGCCATAAAATGTTATAGAACCAATCTTGGTAAACTTTTGAGTTTCAACAATTGTTGCTCAATGAACTTTTGGTAACCAAGCGAGTTATTAGTACTTTCTCGTTTTCTGCCTTCAGTAGCCCCCCCTTTCTGCTCATCGGTTTTTTACATATAAATAGCTAATACGTGGTGATTATGAGAACACAAGTTTTATAGAAGCTCATGGGAAATCTGCTTAGTTTACGCAGCCCCTGCGTGATGAACTTTTATTTATATAGATATTGTGACTTGCAAGGATGAGTGGAGAACCGCCATTATCTATGAAGAAGATGACAAAGTTCACTCCCTGCTTCCACGCCATTAAACACACCTGCGTACGCCGACCACATGTCTATCCCTAGAAAAGCATTAGAGGATGCAACTTGCCGCTCTACTTGCTAACAATGTCCTTAGCCATCAAAACACTACGCAGAGTAGAAAATTGCCGTGGCTCGAGAAAAGACACAACTCCATCACGCAGGGACAGTCAATTCCCTTGTGAGACAAGATACAGGGGGTAATTCAGTTTCTAATCATGCTACTTATACTCAGAGGGCTTTCAGAAATGATGCATTAATTAGACAACCCCAAGGAACATAAAAAAGGACATTTTTTACTATAAATCAAGGGCCCATAATGTTGAATTATGCGAAATAGAAATACTCCCTGTTGATAACAAATTGGTAAGGTACAAAGCAGAGCAGACCACTAGCAACTATGCTAAGATTGCCAAAAATATCTGTACAATTGTATTAAATAGTTATTCAAAAAAAGAAAGAAAAGGTAGCGGTAAAACAGAATTATTAAATCCTACAATGAGAGAGTGAAAAATATTTTGTCACTATTTTCCAAAAAGAAGAACATGAAAAGTCCGTCACGCAGGGGCTGCGTAAACTAAGCAGATTTCCCACGTGAAGTTATACAGTAGAGAAATCTCCATAGGAGAGCCAAACGGTGACGGCAAAGGGCCGAACTAGCTTTTCGCGGGAAATTCAAAAATCCGTTATCGGCCCAAATTTCATACAAATGCAAATATCTCGGTTAATAATCAAGATAGAGAATAAATGTATATAACAATATTTATAGTAAATTTAATTTGCAATAAGATTGATTTTGTACACTTTTTCGATCCGGCGTATAGTAACGGAGATATTTCGAATTTTCGAAAATCCTCCCCTCTAAACCCCCCTCCCACTGGTCCGATTTCAGCCGTTAACGAACTTGATCTTTCTTTTTACATAAAACGACTAAATATCGAGTTTGGTAACGATCAAACAAAAATTGCGACCGCTAGAGCGGTAACAGACAAATATATATATATATATATATATATATATATATATATATATACAGTTTTGAACGGACCTCATTTTCGTCATCTCCTGGGTAGGATCGATGGACATTTGAAGAAAAATTTCGAAAATCGCATCATGAGTACAACCTCAATAGCTGAGTTCCCTTAAGGGAAATCTGCTAAAAGAAATCATACCATGGTTGGTACCACATGGCTTCCTTGTATTCCTATCAAATTAAATAAACAGATTCATTTGGTACACTTTATTTGAAAGTAGTGTGGGATTTCTCTGTAACATAATTACTAGATCTCTTCATGATAAACAAAAATGGGTCTATACTAATTTTTGTTATATCTCTAAATAGCGGATGAAAAATCCTAAATATGGAATTTCATTATTCTAAGGTAAGTCGTTTTTCCTTATGCGAGATACTACAGAGAGCAAAATGAGTTCATGGTAGGTCAAAATGGATAATTTCGTTGAAATCTATAAATCGAAAATTTACGAGACTACAATACTTTCGCTACATCGTACAAGGGTAAAAAAAAGAACCTAATTGAACCATTGTGTGCGCATTAGCGAATTTTCTTAAGAAAATTAGCTATTAGTCCGTAAATAAACTTAATACACTATAATAAACTATATTTTGTACAAAATGCTTATGTTGAGTCTACTGCAGAAATAGGAATGTGTGTTTGACCGTAACTTGTTCCTTGAATACCTAGTGAATAAAAGGAAAGTTATTTAGTAAAGGCTCCAACTGGGTAAACATTGGATAGTAACCCCTGATTAGCAATAATGATTTACAGTGTAATTTAATTTAACAAAAATAAAAGGCACATTGTAGAAATTCGCATTCAATACGATATTATAATAAAATATATTTTTTCAGCACAGACAGCGCTTTCCAATTTAGAAATGAATGGTTCTCTCGGTTTTTATTCTCAAGCAATGATTAACATAAGGTTCTGATAAGAGATCTTCGAAGTAGAACAATCTAAGATCAATGAAAAAGTATTGAGACATTAAATTTTCTTAAAATTAATTTATTTTTACACACAATGTTCCTTATCAAAGCAATTGATTGCCTCAATTTCATAGCTTCAAAGTCTCACAAAGGAAGAGTTGGTTTTAAATTGTTGAAATTAAGTCGAGCTCAATCATTTCTAGTAACATTTTAAAATTATAATTTGTTTTTTTTAAAGTTCATTTAATGCTACTAAGGGTCATTGAAAGGAGTTATTTACAGGGGGCCTTTGCTATCCAGGGTGCGATTAATGATTGTATTCAATGAGTTCGTCACAAAATAAATTCCTAATGCCTAAGTGAGAATCAAACTCTAGGTTTAGCAGGAGACATAAAGACCAACGTCTTAACTCTCACGACTAACCTGAGCCCCCGAAACATCAAAATACCCAAAAGGTTAATAATTCCTACAAAGCAAAGCAGGACTTATACTGGTTCACTAAGTGTTCCGGAACAAGTGTCGAACCCGCCCCCGGGAACAGTTGACTGGCTGTCGAAAGCTAGTTGAACCAAGTAACTATAATAGGAGGAAGGCGGGGACAAGCAAGTCGGCCACAAGCTATGCCAATAACCTCATCCATTAGATGAAGCAGTTACCCTGAGACCTGCGGTCGGGGTATTGTTGTAGCCGTGGACTAGGCAGGGAAGCCCGTCACGGAAATGCAACAGGAAACCTGGTTACAATGGTATAGGATGGCTCCTCTTACTTTATGCTTGATGAGACTTCCTAACAACAAAGGAATCGAAAAAGATGGTTCCAATATTGTCATGTTGACATACTCCCCGCAATGTTGTGGTTGTATATACAGACCAAAGTTATTTTTCTATTTTTTCAAGTAGTTTAATTGCCACTGGATGCTGAGCGGGGAACCTCTACTTCGAAGACTTCTAAGCAGTAATAGGTAGTCGCTGGTTTTAGCTGGTTCGATTGAGACAGAATACATTGTACGTGAGGTGGTCTGATTGTAGCCCTAAGTCAGTTTTGTTATTATTGATAAAAAATACATATTTTATCCAGGTCTCTCTTAATTTAAAAAAAATTAAAAATCTTGAAAACACTCCTTTTAATTTTTTTGAAAAAACTATATGTTTTAAAGACAGAGAGAGAGATGTGTGATTTCCTAAATACCAAATTTCATGATGGGATGCCAATGGGTTCTTATGGAAATATTTTCTTTTATAACATAAACTGGTACTTTTTATGTCATACATACTGCATAAATCATTTCTTCTATGAGATAACAATATATATATATATATATATATATATATATATATATATATATATATATATATATATATATGTGTGTGTGTGTGTTCGGAAGATTGTGTACCTCTGCTTTTAGTTAAACTTATTTTTGTCTGCTTTCTCCAGTTACATGTCCCTAAAGTTTGTGTATAGAGGGCTGTTCTTGTGAATTAGATATTGTGGTATCAGTAGAAGCTTGACTATTAGTTGACAGCTAATCTATGGTGTAGCAAACAGTGAAATTGAGTGCATTTCAACCTAGATTATTGTAAAATGGCTAGATAGGGTACTTCTGAGATATGTTCTATCTCCGTGATTTAATGTTGAAATGCTAGATGTTCCTTGTTCTTTTGTGTAAATTGATTTATTTGTGTTAAAGCTTAGTTCGTTATTGTGGTACCAATGTTCAATTATGTATAGGACGATGATTATGGTTATCTGAATATTCACTATCACATAAAATAAGTATTTTACGCAGCTTGATGGACGTTTTTTACTTCCTTGTAAGAAGTAAAGGAAGTGTTGTAAGCCCGAAAATATCGTTATTCTTTTTCAGAAACCAACGGAATTTTCGGTTTCGACCTTCCCTGAACCCTTTATGACTAGTGAAGACTGTAAGCATGCATGCACGTGTCTTGCATAACTCCTAAACGACTAACCTTAGAGAATTGAAATAGGCCTGTTGTACCGCCGAACTATGGACCAACTCTATTGAGAAAATCAACTAAGCAGGCAAGTTAAGAGAACGGGGTTTACAGGAGGAAGTAAATAAAAAGTTATAAATATCCATTTTTGAGTTGCTGGATGGTGAAGGAATTATTATCTCAGGTAAGAAAAAACGCCTCGATCCTTCACTGTTGTTTGATCATCAGTGCCCTCTGCACAAAGAAGTTACTGGAACCAAGGATTCCCTGTGACTACAGATTGAGTGAGTAGCAACGAATAAACAAAAGTGAAGGAATGAGGCGTTTTTTTCTTACCAGAGATTTATACATTTCTTTGAAGCTATTAGAAATACAAAACATTCATAGATAGAACTGTTCAAATCATTTTCTGAAAAGATTTGAACTGGAGTAACTGAACGAATATATATAGTATAATCGTATATCCTACAATAATTATATTTGTTTAATCCGACTAAAAAAAACTCCATATAACTTCGATATTATTAGTTGATTTGAAAAATGTTGCAGAACCAAACTTGTTAAACTATTGATGCTCTACAACAGCTGTTCTATAACTTTTGTGTGGCTCAAATATTAAGCGAGTTACTCGTACTTTCTTGTTTTTAGACTTCAGTACTCCCTCACTTGTACCCATCGGATATTTAATTTTTTTTTTTTTCTGAGATCCAGATTCTTGAAATGATGGTAATAAGGTAGTGTAACCTGCCGGGGGTAAGAAAGGATAGTTCGCCTTCTACTGAACTATAGTCCCATTATAAGGGTGGGGGTAATTGTCAACGGGGGTAATGGAACGCTGAGGGTGGGTGACCCAGCAGCTGGTGATTCCGGGATGAATATTTACGTAGAAATATTTGATGAGTTGAGATCACAAGTACGTCAAACCAGATGGTGGGAAATCTGCTTAGTTTACGCAGCCCCTGCGTGACGGAGTTTTTCTTTAAATTGTGCCTACTCCAAGAGGATACTTGCAGAGAGAGACCAGTGACGAGTGAGAACGGAATCCGACTGCATACCAGAGTAGAAGTGATTAGCAGCGTTTTTATGCGGCGGAACTAGACCGTGCTCTACTTCCGCTTCCGATAACGCCACCTATCGTCCTCCAATACTTCTATCTCCCATATCTACTTCCAGGTAACTCTCACGCCGTATTAATCCTCTGACAAAAATATTTTTACAAATAGAAATAATATTAAATTCAGTGGCGGCTCGTAGCTAAAATTAGTGGGGGTGCTGCTCCAGAAAATCCAGCACGGCAGGGTTGGCACTGCGGGAATGACAGTGCTCTCTATCCATTACATCCTCGCCTTGAGCTTCCTGTGTGCACAACAGCCAAACACCTCGCAGCTGGAACTGTGAAGCGTACAGTTTCATACAAAGATTTTTGTATCTTTTTTCATAAACTGGGGGATGGTTACTGCATTAAGCTTAAGGAGTATATATTATACAATTATAAAGAAAGAGTTAAAGTAAAAGGCTCATTATATTAAATGTTATAGATAATATCAAGTGGACATTGGGGGTGCTGCAGTTCCACAGTGCCCATACGCGAGCCGCCACTGATTAAAGTTTAGGTTGGGGTGATCGAAAAATCGTTTTTTAAATTTATTTATGGACATCACATCATAGGTGATATGCCCTTTTCAACAGTCAAAAATTGTACATAGTGAAATAACAAGAGTAAAATAGATAAGAGATAACAACCAGTAACAATAACAAATACCAAAAAACAATGACAAATAACAAAATTGACATAAACACTTTATAATTGAACATTGAAAAAAAAAAAAAAAATTGGTAATGGTCATAGTTGGTGGATGACCAATAGGAAATGAAAGGCTGAAAATGGTACTTAGCCATGCTAATGATTATCGTAATTTCCTCCTACAAACGCATCTAATACAATTAATGCATATCATTTGAAATCTTGTTGCACACCACAGACTTAATTTGTATGTTAAATTTAATTGTATATAGATTGATAATCTAAGGAAGCATTAGGTGTATTTACTTTACCTATTGACAATTCAAAAATAATTATTTTAACATTAATTTGTACCCTGTTTTCCAATGAGTTACATTTTTATTCTGTTCACATATTCCGCTATTTTCAAGATAGACACAAAAGGATTTTCCAATAGAATAAACTGCTTAACATTTTCCTCCATAGGGACTCAAACATTCCCTTTGTGTCTACAATCCTATTATCACTCAGTCGATACAAAGGTATTGCGGTTGGTAAACCTACAGTAATTAATAATTAATTAAAATTAATTAGCGAACCCCATTAAAAAAAATCGAATGCCATAAAACGATGGGTCAAGCCCTCTCCTTAAAAGCCGCGCCATAGGGCCAGAGCACAGGTAGACTCACCTGTCCCCACTTCTGGTTGTTATTCAGGCTTTTCTTCTCATTCAGGATCCCCGTACTGATTATCTGATTATTGTAATATAGGATTATACGTATACTTTTGCTTGAAATTGTTATGCGATCGAAAAGAAGAATGAGGAAAATGAGGAAAATAACGTTTGCAAAAACTTCCAAGGCCGAAGTAGCGCTTGATTCCCACATAATTTTGGATTTAAAAAAAAAATGAGGTGTTAGACTCAAGGACCTGCCGAGACTGAATAGGATTTAATATTATATAACTCGAATGCAATCACGCGGGCCGACGCGTGTTTATGTCAATAAGTGTTTTCTTGGAGTAATAATTCGAGTCCTATACCATGTCAATAAGAGAACATTAGAGATACAAAAATGTACTGGTTGCCATTCACACAGTGGATAATGCCTATCACTAGTGAGCATCAACTTTGCACTCGACTGAAATTCTATTCAGTCTTCCAAATAACTTAAATGTTCATGAAGGCAAGTAGAAACCACCGAATTTCTAAGACCCAACTACCCCATGTCCATTTCCGTGGAAATCAAGACTTAGTCTCGGTAACCTCGTTGCCTACAAGAACAATTACTAATCACCGTCTCTAGACACTACAGCATACATCAAGGGACAACTGCGGTTGACTGCCTCCTCGAATGAATTGAACAATGGCGAAGAACAGTACTCGAAAGAGGCTGTGTCTCATCTCCGCTAAGGGAAATGGCGGTGAGGCCAAGGGGAAGAATCAATTTTAAAACGGATGGCGAGGCGAAACCTCAGAGGTAACAGCCTGGCCGCAAGTGGAGAGACCCATTGAGGGAACACGTGACCTCAGTGATCCACCACCCCCCTCCCACACCGACTACCTCAATTACCAGAACATACCAGCCAATTACATAAGCCCAGCACCCAACCAGTCATCAGTCAGGTTCTACAACGCAACTCGCCATAATATTTCTTCAGCCTTTTTACACGCCCCAACAAACCATCAATTTTACAGATATTAGTCCCGGAAATACCACATTCCGCGAAAATCCTGTCCTAGATCCTCATTCCATTGCAAGTGTATAAAATTAAGATTATAATTATCTTTTTCAAACCGTAGCAGTTAAATTCCACAAAACGGTTTCAAAACTCGCAAAGTTTCTGTAATCCAATCATATTTACCCTAGCCTGGAACAAATACATCACAATTTTAAACGTATAATTGAGTCATGTAGCGACAAAATAGAAACAAATCGGTTACGCAGGGGCTGCAAAAATTCAGTAGATTCCCGCCGCATCGAAATGACTCGCTCACCCATCTCACCATTTATTCTCAATTCCTCTAATAATAAGAAACCTATGTAAACAGCAATTGAGGTAAATATCTGGTATTTCTTGACAAAGTTACTCGACCATTGGATGAGTAGAAGTGGGGTTCTAAAAAAAAAAAAATCGAAATAACTCTCGTAATATTCAAGACAGAGAAAACAAGTAAGTAGTTGAAGAAAAGTAAATTTATACAAATTACCCGCTTGGTAATACCAAATTTTTTGATTCTGAGATATTTGAAATTTTTGATTCTATCTCCTTCTAATTCTCCCCTATTCATAATTAATAATTGTTTTTTTTTAAAGATGATTTGGCTAGCATTGGGATGGAGTATCAATTGGTTACCTTTTCTATCCAGGTTGGGACTAGGGATTTTATTTAATGAATTCCGTCACTGAATAATTCCTTTGCCCAGGCGGGAATCGAACACGCCACTCTAGGTTTATCAATGTTTCATAAGGCAATGACCCAATTCATAATCGGGATAGGACCCTTCCTGGCAGTCTACTCCATTGTGGTGAGCAGAGAAAGCCCGCTACGCTAACAGTACAGAGGCAGAGATGTGACGTCATGAGTATCATGCCCACACACCTAACACTAATAACATGGCTTGACACAATCAGCTCACCGGTGGTTGACAATGCATTACTCCGCCGAGCTAGTCTACTTTCTCTTTCAATCCCAGTCATTACGTTAGGTTTTCATTGATGAAAGAATATCTTCACCACTTCCTAGTGATGAAACGACATTGTTAGACCTACTGGCTCGTGGAAACCTATCGGCTGTAAACAAAGCTATCTTTATAAAGTCTAAAAAGACCCGAATCCTTGGAAAGCATGGTTGTCTTACAAAAATAATGGTCTGAATCCTTGGTGAGCACCGCTGGGCTGACTTTATAAAAAATAATGGTCTGAATTCAACGGTAAGCACCGTTGTCTTTATAAAACGTAATGGTCTGAATTATCGGTAAGCGTCACTGTCTTTTTAAAACATAATGGTCATAATCATTGGTAAGCGCCGCTGTCTTTATAAAAATATAATGGTCTGAATCCTTGGTGAGCACCGTTGGCTGACTTCATAAAAGATAATGGTCATAATCATTGGTAAGCACCGCTGTCTTTATAAAAGATAATGGTCCGAATCATTGGTAAGCATCACTGTCTTTTTAAAACATAATGGTCATAATCATTGGTAAGCACCGCTGTCTTTATAAAAATATAATGGCCTGAATCATTGGTAAGAAAAGCTATCTTTACAAAAACTAATCGTCTGAATCTTTGGTAAGCAACGCTGGCTGTATAATATGATTTCTGTCGCCATTTCTGTCATTAATTTAACTATACAGATAGAGCTAGAAACTCCCATAATCCCAAAAAAGCTGAGTCAATGAAACTCTATATTTTGGCAAAATTTTTAAACTTTTTATTAACAAACTAAAAGATTCAGTCACATAGGGGTTCCATAAACTAAACAGATTTTCCGTATGTTGCAGATGCTACGAAAATGAAATCATTTATTCTCCATTTTCCTCTAAGAAGAAACCTATGTCAACTCGATAAGAACTTTAACTTGGACTAACTGGACTAAACAACTCATGTTTAGTAGCTTCGATTAATCTTCCGAGTTAGAGAAAAAAATTAAAGTACAACCATTGTAGAAAATTAAATTTGATATAAAATTTGTAAGTAATTTTTACAAAATGAGTAGGAGTAGGGGTTTATAAATAGAACAATATTTATATATTATTTAATTTTCAATAAGATTGGTTCTATACAATTTTCGATCCGACAGATAGTAACAGAGATATTTCGATTGTTCGAAAATCCTCCCCTCTAAACTCCCCCTCCCACTTGTCCGATTTCAGCCATTAACGAACTTGATCTTTCTTTTTACATAAAACGTTTAAATATCGAGTTTGGTAACGATCAAACTAAATTGCGAGGGGGATTCCCCTTAAGGGAAATCTGCTAATATGGCTGACCGCACTGATTAGAGACACAGATTACTTACAGTCAGCTGAGTGAGTGGGGCTGCATTCCACAGACGCAACAAAACCTCGATGAGCAATAGAGTTTCCGAGAGCCCTCGCTGATTCCGTGCACTGGCCCAAGCCGAATCAGGAAGGAGAATGAGTGATTCAGTTGGGGTGAGTCATTCAAGAACCGGACATCAAACCAATGGCGACCTTCTTCTCCCCCAAATAAGTAATAACCTCATTGCATTGACCAATGGTCAATGTTCATTCAAACAAGGACCAAATAGTCTTTCTCTTTCATGGTCATGAGCATCTGTCACCAACTTCACATCCGCCACGCAGGGGATACATAAAGTAAGGAGATTTCCCATGCCGTAGGTATGACACACTATGCATCACTTCCTACCATATATTTTTTATTTCCATATAAAAATCCAATGAGCAGAAGTCGGAAATTAGTGAAGGCTGAAAAATATCGAATAGGTTTGTCAATATTTGGGCTACGAACAAATATATACAACGATTGCAGAGCATCAATAGTTAACAAGATTCTTTTTTCAACGTTTTTCGATAAAACTTCATCATCATCATACTCCAGAGATATTTTAAATTTTCAAATTCTTCTTTCTCTATACACCCCCCCCCACCCCTCCTGTTTCTGATTTAATAACGACTGTGAACTTAAGTGTTGAATGAAACTGTTAAATACCGAGTATAAAATAATTAAAAATTTAAGCTCGGAATAATGGGTTATTGTTAACAGGGATGGGTAGGAGTGGGGTTTTCCTGAAGGTCAAAGGCAAAATTCAAAAATGCAAATATCTAGGACAGGTTTGACCTTTGACATATTGTGGGCCAAACTTTAGCCTGCAAATACAATCGCGGGCCGTTTTTAAAAGAAGTGCATTTTAAAGTAGTGTTCATAATTTTTAACGATAGATATCAGGCATGAAATTATAACGACAATGTAATTATAATACAATTTATTAAAATAACAAAATGAAATGAAAAAAAAAAAAAAGGTACAACATGGTACAATCAATGAGCTGGAATTTGGGAAACTAATCCATTGATGTTTGGATTAATTCCATTAATACAAAGAGAAAAAGAATTTTCCAAATTACCGTCAGTCAGCCTTGTGCGATGTTTTGATTTATTAATTTTCATCAATGAAAAGAACTTTTCGCATTTATAAGTTCTGCAAAACGCACAAATCTCTCCTTATTTTCCTCATTTGGAGCTAGTAGTGTAATATTTTTGTTTTATTGGTTTTTTTCAAAATGTTTCGCGGGCTGGGGGTTGTCCACAAATGATGTAGGATAATATTCATGAGAAGAAAAATATTATATAACAACATTTACGGGTCGATTATATTTACAACAAGATATCTTCTATGCAATGTTTCGAACCAACGTAAAACGTAGGACTGTTTATATGAAATAAAAAATCATGAGGTTCGTCGAGGCATTAGTTTTAATATTATTATTTATTTGAGATGCCGCTACAATGGCGATTCATCTATTAACATGTTTGAATATAATTTTACAAAATTAAATAAATATTAACATTTTTACAAAGCTAAATGTTACAAGTATATTTATTTATGAGGAAAAAATAAAACAACAAAGAAAAAAAATAAAAATAAAAGAAAAACTATAAATAGTTAAACTGGAAGGAGGCAAAACTTGTATTCCACAGTGCACACTTATATTAGTTTTAATAGAAAGCATGCGACTGTGAAAATAAACTCTTCAAATCTCACCTTTTGCTTAGCCGTATAACAATATTCAGTTTAGAAGAGTATTAAAATAAATTAGAAGAAAACTAAAGATAAAATTGAAAAGTCGTGAAATATCGTGTATATAGATTTAATCTATAAACAAAAGAGCAAAAGTCTTAATGCCATGGAAAAAAGGAGAGCAAACTTCTTGGGCATATATAAGGCACAACGATTTCATTACTAATATATTTGAAGGTAAGATTCTTGGGCATAGGGGAAGAGGAAGGCCTAGAAAATCCTATTTTGAAGACATCAAGCATCTTATGGATTTCGGTGAGTATAGTAATATGAAAAGAGCAGCTTCCGATAGAACACAATGGTTGCAACTACAAGGCGTAGGTAGCCTTTAGATCATTATGAGATTTAATTATCACACTCTTTTCACCACCTACCAATGAAATAGCTACATGATTACAAAAAGATAATAAAATCAATTAATGTCCGTCAGCTTTTGCTCGAAAACCTCCAACTGTTAGATGTGAAATGCGCGTGTTGTCACTGTCAAACATTTGAGATAAACAATGTTTAGATGGCTAATGAGAGAAAGGCCAACCTGTTTGCTCGGGCACATCCGGGACATGGCGTAATATCCAGAGGTAATTACTCGTAACACGATCCAATATGACCGCATAAACTGTAACAATGTAAGAGAAACAACGTTTTGATGGGAATAAACGGTCTGGAAAATCTTTATTACGAAAGCTAACACGAAAAATGAAGGGAAAAGTCACTTTCATTATGCTCGCAAGGAAACTCAAACATATACACATAAACTCCTTGAAACGATGAACATTATTCCAATTGACTACAATAATTTATAACCATTATTCCATTGAGGTACGACATTAAATAAAATAACTTAAACTAGAACAAATAAAGATGTTGTTTGCTCAGGTACTAATTCCCAACTGTTTTTGCTTTTTTTAAACATATGGTATATTAAAAATACAAAATAAAAACAGCTGATTCAATTCAATAAATATGTGAATTAATAACAGCTGATTAGAAAATGGGAATAATTCGCTGAATACCATATATGTAGGAAATATTTTATGAGGCGCTCAAGGGTATGAATAAAGGACATAGCATTATGGTTAACAACACCTCTAAGCATTCAAAATCAATCAGCAAAGTTTTTTCCTAAGAAAATTGCTAACAGGCTAGAATAACAAACTGTAAACGTAGGAATATTAAAACAAATAAAAAAAAAACGCCCGTCCCACACATGAGCTGCGTAATTGGAGTTTTTCTAAGGTTCTCGAATGTAGGGAATATATTTCAGTTTCAATTCATATTCCAAACTGAGATCCTACACCATGCCGAAATAAATCATGGCTGTTTTGAGATTAGTCTAGTAAAGGCAAATAACAAAAAGTAACACCAAATTAATAATATAAATATGTTGACAATATAAACTCTAGTATTAAAAAAAAACAAAAAACAATTACTGAAAAAATATATATTAAGTACTTTTGGAAGGGAGCACAGATCTTTATAAGGAAACAGATCAAATAAATTTATGTATTAATAATACCACCATGTATATGTAGGATGAAAAAATGTTGGCTATGCTTCCACTATAATAATTTATTAAAACGGCAGAACGCTTTCGATTCTGTGCATCATAGTCAGTGCCCTGTTGACACACAACATAATAATTACATTATTATAAATTATTATAGTGGAAGCGTAGCCAACAATTTTTTCATCCTACATACATTAGAAGTCACTTCCACCTGCCAGAATACCAACTCCGAAGATTACATTATTAGTCTCTTTAACTAAAAAAAAAAAAAAAAAATAACCCAGTCTAGACCATTGAAATTACAAATGGTTAAGTAACATATTTACAGATTTGTTTAAGATGGTATTTTTGGCATCGCAATTCGCGTAATTTTTCAATAGCTCATTTTTCGGGGGAAAAAAACAAAATAACTCCGCTATAAACACTAAAATCACACTTGTCTTGTTAACCATTAGTCGTACTAAAAATTGTTTTAGTTATTTAACTTTTTTCGATCCGACTTATAATAACAGAGATGTTGCGATTTTCTTATGCGCAACCCCCTTAAATAAATTTTAAATTTTGTTTCCATATATATCGAATTTTGAGCTTACAGACAGGCAAATGAGCGAACAAAATCTATATGTTATATATAGATTTGACATATTATAATTCTAACTGATGTTGTGTTGGGCACTTATTTTCTATGATTTGCGAAAATTTGGAGTAATTTTGCCATGTGAGCGACCTCAATAGCTCGTTTTTCGAAAGAAAACCCACTAAAACAAAAGAACAATTCGATAAATCGTTCATCTTTTGATTCCAATGGCGACAAATGTGACAGACGCACACCCAATGGAATGAATATCGGTCAGAAATGAATGTTGAAAATAGTATATGGCATTATAGAAACACCTTCAGATGTAAATATTTTGCGGGACCTTGGCACACAATAATATCTAAAGAACATAAAATAGGATGCCCTTGTATTTTATTATGTTTTTATTAACTTCACTCTTATATTTTAGGTTGATTACTGGAATATGAGAATGGCAAGAAAGGTAGTGATAACAAATTATGAAATGCAGACTAGGTAATAGCAGCAAATTGCACTATTCATTATAATACATTTGCTTTTAATAACCCAGTCTCATTCTGCGATGAATCAATGTTACAACCACTTACTTACAACGAATGAATAAACTATTACAATATTGTTGCAAGTGTAATGTACATGTTATTCTAATTTAATTAGGCAAAGTATTCGGAATCTACCTACACATAAGGCAAACAAAATACACTATCTGTTATATAATAAAAGGCATATTTTCATTCTATTTTTTTCTCAATGCTACTATATCATTCTACTATACTACAACTAATTTAGATTTATTTTAATTGTAGAAGCAATGGTTAATAATAATCACCTTTTTCTTTTTTTTGGAATACTAGCACCTATAAATTTCTGCTACTGACACTATCAGTGAAAAATCTAAAAATAATTTCTGAACTTAAATCTTCACCATTTTGTACAAGAAGTAAATAAATTTAATTATATATTTAGTCCAAAACATTAAGATTAATTCGATCCTAAACTGTTAAATAGGAGAAAGTATTATTAAGTGCGACTAGTAAAATGTTTTGGAAAAAAATAGCATAAAGAGAGTAGTAAGACTTTCGCCATGTAGTGAGAGCCTGTCATCGTGGCTACAACAAGAAAGATATGCTTTCAAGGAAATCCTTTTTTTATTATATTTACTTTTATAGGGTTATTTAGGGATATAAAGAATTTTCCCCACCACAATGAAACCCTTATTAATGGGTTTCATATTCCAAAAGCATCTCACATAAATAGGCAATGTTTTATGAAATGTTTAAACTCGGCCGATTTATGTATATCAACATTAGCAATAATCCGTTTTTTATATTGGTTAATTCCGGTATTTGGGTTAAAATATACGAGAATTTTTTTATTAACGTCCACTTTGTGCAACTAGGGCTAATTGGGACGGGGTATCTACAGGTTACCGCCCTTCTCTATCCAGGGTGGGACTACGGATTTTATTTAATGAATTCCGTCACTATAAATTCTTTTGCCCAGACGGGAATCGAAATCGCCACTCTAGGATTACCATGTGAGATTAAGGCGACCGCTTTAACTCACATGGCTAACCTGAGCCCCCAATTTTTTTAAATCTACATTTCTTATTTACATTTTTCTGTTATTATTTACAACGTTCAATGGTATTCGCACGTTCTTATTTTCGGTATAAAGTATACCCCCACCACTACTCATCGAATTTTAGCATATTTCCCTTATGAAAATCAGCTATTGAGGTCGTATGATGACGCGATTTTCGAAATTATTTTCAAATATCCATCGAACCTACCATTGAGATGAAGAAAATGAGGTCCATTCAAAAATGTATATATATATATATATATATATATATATATATATATATATATATATATTTGTCTCTTTTTGCGGTCGCAATTAATGTTTAATCGTTACGAAACTCGATATATAAGCGCTTCATGTAAAAAGAAAGATCAAGGTCGTTAACGGCTAAAATCGGACCTGGGGAGGGGGGTTTAGAAAGGGAGAATTTCGAAATATCTCCGTTGTTATGCGTCGGATCCAAAAATCGCATAGAATCAATCTTATTGACAATGTAATTTTCTATAAATGTTTTTATGTACATATTTTCATTATCTTGATTACTAACCAAGATATTTGCATTTTTTAGTTTTCAGTCTTCAGTAGTCGGTCTAGTCCTACTAATGTCATAGCAACAATAAGCTGTTTATAACGAAGCATATTATTTGAAGCCTAAATACCAAATGTTGTTCTCGTTGAACTTTTACTTTTTTAAATAAATGCAAATAGGTAACGCACGTGGGAAATCTGCTTAGTTAATGCAGCCCTGTGTGACGGACGTTTTTCGCACTTTCTTGTTTTCGGCCAGTACAGTAGACCTCACTTCTACTCATTGCATTTTTATTCAGAAATAGACAATATATGGTTAGTTGACATTACTAGTGAGTCATTCCAGCTCGTGGGAATCTGCTTAGTGTACGCAGCCTCTGCGTGGCAGACTTTGTGTGGAAAGAAATTTTTCGAATCAGGAGCACACGCTCCTTGTTTAGGGCATTTCTGCCAACATGAATAGGGGTAAGAAGTGAGTTGATCCGTTATAGGAAGGGTGCGTGGGGGTTGCTCGTGTCCAGTTATAGCGACACCCCGCCTTGTGCCCACCCCCGCTCGCACATGCCTCTGCATCTACAGGCACAGGGATAACCTATATATATCATCACGGAGCGTCCTACTCTATTTACCCAGTCTTGGATCCCATTCAGTCACATTTGAGGTTCATTCCAAGGAGATGTCCTGGAAGCAGGTACAAAGGATACAAAAGTCAGACAAGTAGGGACTGCGGAAGCTAAGCAGATTTATCGTCTCCTGGAATGACATCCTTGTAATTTCATCTCACCATATATTCTCTATTTCTAAGTCCAAATTAGAAGAGTAGTAGTGAGGGCTTACTGAATCCTAAAAACAAGAAAGTACCAATAACTGGGTTAATTAAAATAAGAGTCACGAGAAAATGAATAGAACAACAATTGTAGCACATCAATAGTTTAACAATATTGATTCTATAACATTTTTCGATCTGGCTCATAACAACGGTGATAGTTTGAGCTTTCGAATTCCCCTTCCTATAAAACCCCACTCCTTCCTTATTCCTGGTCCGATTTCAGCCATTAACGTTTTATTAACATTAGTGTTCAATGAAACGGCTAAATAGTCTGTATGGCATAGATGAAACAAAATTTCCGATTCAAGATACACACCCATCACACAACGCGCTTGAACCTTTTAAGCAATCTCCAGTGCCATCAGAACGTTAGGATCTGACCAACGACATCTGAGGTCGTACGTTGTTAAGCGTAAAGCCCTGCGTACGTTCTTAGCCTGTCATGCTAGATTACCGAATCAATATTTATATAAAATTGTAACCTCTGTCTGTACATTGATTTTTTTCGCGAATTTTCACGATACCTTTTCGTTTCACATGTCATAGACACCATAACTGCATTTTGTTTCTGTCGTGTGTGTTTGGTTGTTTGTTTGTTCACGCATAAACGGCTGACCCGAATTTTATGAAACTTAATATGTATATTACTACTAACCCAACTTAGACTTTAGGCTATATTAATATCTTCTGAGACGGACAGGAGTGGGGGTTATAAGGGAGGCCTGAAATTAAAAATAGGGATATTTCGTTTCCTATTGGTTTTTTCGAAAATACGCATATAACAAAAGTTGTTTATTTTGTTATTTAGAGTAACTTTTGTTATATACAATATCGTCGTATACGGAAGTATAAATGAGTTATACGCTAAACATTATAGCGGGAGTCAACAATTTTATTTGGCACAAAAGAATCAACCGAACTAAATAAAACTCGGTATGTGTATTAGCACTAACGCCTTCATTATAACAAGCCATACTAACATTTCTAGGGACGGGCAGGAGTGGGGGTTATAAGGGAGGCCTGAAATTAAAAATAGCGATATTTCGTTTCCTATTGCTTTTTCAACAAATATGCACATAACAAAAGTTGTTTATTTTGTTATTTAGAGAAATTTGCTCAACAATTCTTTTCAATATGAACAACCAGGTACCTCACCTGGAAAAAATTAATTCAAATTATAATATTTTGTCCTTTAAATATATGCATAATGCACAGGACACGGGAAATATGACAATATGGAGGACAGTGAAGTCTTACATAAAAAATTAATTTTAATATTAACAAATGCACAGCAACGACGCGTATTAACCCTAAACACTGGGAAGGGTAAATGTCAAAATATTGTGCAAAGTAAAGCCTTGCCAAAATTACAATCGCCATCCAGCCTCAAATGAATTCCCGGGCGAAGACGGGTTTCTGAGCTAGTCACTCAGGACATTATAAGGACCATCAAAAATGTATATTAGATAAACATGTTTTATTACCTCCACCACCAGCCGTAGTTACAATGGACTGAAATCCCCGTTTCTATCTTTGTAATCCGCAATATCGATGTACATTGTGATTCACGACTTGCATGGCGTCACCATATCCACATCAAATTGCAAAAAGATCACAGACGACTTGCACAAATATACCCATTAACGAACAAAAATACACCACTGAAACTGTCATGCGCAACACTACTCTAGAAAACACTCATACTCCCTATATTAACATACGCATGCCCAGTCTGGCTGGGTATCAGCAACACACAGAAAAAGAGACTCCAGTCCTTCCAGAACAAAGTACTACGGATAGCGGCAAATGCTTCCTGGTTTATTAGGAATAACCAAATACACAGGGACTTGGAGGTTGCTCCTATTTCAGTTCAACAACTCGTAAGGAAATATCATAGCAACCTTGAAGTAGAATCACCCATTATAATTTAGGTTCAACCACAGAAGAACGACTACGTCCAAGGTTTTACCAAAATATAATCATTTTGTAACAAATATTATATAACAACACTTTATGTATAATACTTATATGTAATAATGCAGTGGTCTAAATAAATTTTCTTACTTCTTCTCTATCTTGGTGACTGCCAATATAAATAACACTTGAATAGCCAGGTGGATATTAGTTCTTAAGTAACAAACGGTAACTGTGACTGTGTTCCAGTAAATATAAAAAAAGTTAGTCTCTCAGGTGCAGCGCAGACGAAGAAAATGTCCCACTTGTTGGAATGAAATACCAGTGATCTTTGTTGATTGAATCAAAATGTAAGTTTGATACGAGATGTTCTCGCTGAACCGAATGGCTCGCTTAACCAAAATACAAATTCAATCTCAAATAGTAAAGATTATCACTTTAATGGGAAACCCGTTAAGGAAGGCTAATAATATATACGTCAACCCTAAAATATATACCTGAAATATTTCATTGGGTAACTGCAAGTACACAGTTATTCTGCCAGAGGGGACGTAAGATTCATCTAAAATCTTTGAAATTAATTTGTTAACACTAAACTATGGGTGAGTAGGTCATCAACAAATATCAGTGCTCTTTATTTATTTACTTAGGTCTGGGTGGTCGTGTAAATTTACCCTAGCGAATTTCTTTGGCGATAAAACAGAAGTTAACAGCTAAGAAGGACAAGTTAACAGCAGATCTTCAAAAATCCGTCAGCTGACAGAATTGATTGTTTGAAATACCCCCCACATTCTGCTTATCACTTCTGATTCTGAACAGTGCCATCTACGAACAGAATAATTTCCAAATGTTGAGCGTGGAGGTTAGGCTAGTGGGAGCTGAGAGCGGTTCTTAGTACTCGGGCAGAGGCCCTGATTAACTGTGGAATGCTGACTAGACCTTATCAACCGGGGTCAGTCTTCAAAAGAATGGAACGTGCCGCCTCGGATAAACCGTGGCCGTTCAACTCCGCTCTTCACTACAAATAATCAAGATGTATCCCATAATACGAAAAAGGTTCTTCTAAAAATAAAGAATCCAAGACCATAAACAAATACAACAAGTATTGTAAGGAGCATTGCTATGTTCCCCAAACAACAATCTTCAGGAACAAAGGTAATATTGCAGCAATATCAATATCGCCTATTCTGAGTTGGCATTCTGGCTGGTGGAAGTGACTTCTAATGTTGGTAGATGAAAGAAGTGGCTACGATTCCACTGCAACAATTTAATAAAACGACAGATTGCTTTCGATGCAGTGCATCATCATCAGTGGCCGAAGGTCCTGGATGTAGACCTGACGACCCTTAGAACTAGACTTAGGTGTCTCATCCCGGTCAACATCCAGGACGTTCGGGCCTATATATACAACGTCGGGTAAATTGTATATATATACAATTTTGAACGGACCTCATTTTCGTCATCTTCTGGGAAGGATCGATGGACTTTTGAAGGCAAATTTCAAAAATCGCATCACTGTAGAATGTAGGAACCACTATTTTCACTATTTAACTAAAGAGTTAAACCTTAAGGCATTTAATATACTCTTTAGTCACTATTCTTGGGTTAGATGGAACTAGGGAGAGCTCAAATCAGTCAGAAATGTGTCGGTTAGTTGGCAAACGAAACTGAGCGTGGAAAGAAAGCGAAACCGCAGTAGGTTCGATAGAATGATGTATCGATTAGAATATTTCGCCACAGAGATAAGGATAGAGGTAGAGAAATAAGGACAGAGAAAACGGTTTAGAAAGTATGGGGTTTCAGTGGCGGAGCTGGGTCCTGGAAGCCCCTACTACCTGCATAAACTCCTGCAGGCTGCTTGCATTTTATATTCCTTCACTAGGGACTTTTAGAGTAGAGACATTTATCTCATTCAGGAGGAAATTCAATAATTAATAGGAACGGTTATAGCATCTATATTTTTAGGCTTATGTGTAAAAACCTCTGTTTTCATAATCCCTCTGAAGGTGTAGTAAAATATGTAAGCTTTTAGCCGAACATATACAATACATAAAAGTCAGTCACGAAGGGACTGCTTTAACTAAGCAGATTTCCATTTATCTCATAAATTAAAGGTTCCAATGAGAACAATATCTGGTATTTATAATATTAATAATAGCCGCTTATTGATAATATGACATGAGTAGAAGTCGTGTAAATTAAAAAATTCAAATATTTCGGATAATAATCAAGATAGAAGAAACGTACATAGAACATATAGAGGACATCTAATTTGCAATATGATTTGTTCTATATACTTTTTCAATCCGATCGAAAAATATAATAGCGCTATATAATAGCGAAACTATTTCGAATTTTCGAAAATCCTTCCCTCTAAACCCATTACTCCCCTCCATGCCGATTTTAGCAGTTAATGACCTTAATATTTAGTTTTACATAAAACGTTTAAATATCCAGTTTGGTAACAATCAAACAAAAATTATGAGGAAGTTACGCTAGAGTTAAAAATATATATAAAATTTTGAGCGGACCTCATTTTCGTTATCTCATAGGTAGGATCGATGGACATTTGAGGAACCTTTTTGCTTATGAGTACGGCCTACAATTAGCTGATGCCCTCAGGGGAAATCTACTAAAAGTGAGACTTGTTTTTCAGGTTCATAAACGAAATCAGAGTTATTTCCGTTTCTGAACAGTAGAACAAAAACTATTGTTTTACACATATATTTATATACAGGGTGTCCCATCTTCCCGTGCCAGCCCCTTTAAAATCTCCAATTATTTTAATACAAGGTTAAAACTTGGTGTGCCATAATTGGGACCCCTGAAAAATCCCTACAGTCCATACTCAACTTCCTAAACTTCTCCAGTACTTCTCCAACGACCATAACTTCAGAATATCTAATGGAATGCCCTACTTTTTAAATCGAATTCTTGTAAAAAATTAAATTCTAAAACGAGTTTGTATCCGTGAATTTTTCTATTTGACGCATCGTTTAACCGTAAAATGCACAAATCTTTATTTCAAAAAAGGCATATTTAATTGAAAAATGCTGCGAGATAAAAGTTGAAGACTACAAAATTATTTTATTATTTAGTTGAAAGAAGTCTACGGGGAAAGGTATGGATTCTGAAATAAAAAATAAGTATTTAAAACGAAATAAGTTTCCTTGAGAATTTAAATTATAAATCCCCTCATAGAAGAGGCTTTTAAGTTGAAAAGACCACTCTCTTTGTCATCAAAGTGGCAGGCATGCGGTTAGCATTCCAGTCATGTTTTCCCATGGCCTTCCCATGGAATTTATGGGGTAGTTGCAGACTATGACCGCTCCCTACACCCATTACCTCTATAAATATCAGCATGGTTATGCAATGCATATACATATATATGGGGAATAGCTGGCGGGACTGCCGGAGAATGCTGAGCATTTACGTAACAGCCGAACCACTTGTTTCCATGTCAACACAATCTTTCCAGATTTGCCCTTTAATTTAGTTGCCATATGATTTGCCAGCAGGCTCCTTCTTACATAACACGGCACGGCTTACAGGCTGTGGGAAGCCCTCAATCATGTAGACGTTTCTCAAATAATTAACATCAAGTATATGGCTTGCGCAATTGCTGCCAATTATTTTCTAATCAAACGAAATGAATGCAACAGCAGGAGGGAAATAAAATGAAACATTACAAGGATGAATGGAAAGCGTACAGACCTTGCCCGCATATTTTCGAAGGCATTCTCAGTGAATTATTAACATTAATTTGCTTTACAAATTAAGACTTGAGCCGTCCTCCTCCTGGACGTGGGTTTAGGAATTCCGTTCCCGGATACGATACTGTTCAGGACAATGCATATCCTTTATACTAACGTTCCTCTAGGTCAATATAAATATGCGCACATTATTCCGTGTTAGTTCATATCTCATAAATATTGTTAATAGAAATTGAGCCTACATTAAAAAGAATATTTTTTAAAAAATCAGTCACACAGGAGTTAAGTAGAGGATTTTTTTTTTTTAAGGTCCCTAGAATATAGGGAGTATATTTCAGTTTCATCATTCAGATCATATTAATAATCTCTAGGATTACACGCCAAGCCGAAATAAAACATGACAATCTTGATATTTTGGCATCTGCAACGACATCTAGCAGTATGTAAAATATAACAAGATTGCACTGTTTTTGAAAAGCAAACCATAACAACAATAAGTCCAAATAACGGACTAATATGGACGAATAAAAACACTTAAAAGTAATTGGATATATTCCAAATTAATTCGCATTAACAATTTCAATAATTGAATAAAATAAAAACCCTATGTGCGACCAAAATATAATTGGTTAACAACAAGTATAGAGATAAAACATTATATTTAATTCAGAGCACAGACTGGACAAAGATTTAAAGGATTTTTGAGTAATTTTCACACAGACCAAATTCAATAGCTCCTTTTATTAAAGATAATCCTCTAAAACACTCCAATAGCCCGTATTTTGTTAACCTTTAGTGAAATAAAAAAAAACATCCATAGAATATAAGTTTCAGTGAATTAATTTATTTTAATAGCCGTAAGTCGGTTTGAACAATAAAACAACATCTGATCAATTTTAATCTATCACTAAAAGAGTCAATAGTAAAAACATTCATGAGGAAATTTAAAACAGAAAACACATTCTGAACAATACAACCGCGACTTTCAACCAACAGGTAATTTTTCACGGGCCTCAATAAAAGTTCTCTGCCGACATTTATTTATTTTTTTAATGCTTCAAGGTTCTCAAGGTAAGATGTCTCAGGTGTATCCGTTAATATTTCTCGTTTTTTATTAATAATAAAAAGCGATGCAAATTCTTGTACAATGGTGTATTTATTCTATCTTAATTCTCTCATTTCACGACCAAAAAAAAAGTTACCGTTTGGGATCCTTATTGTTTATTAGACACTACGAACAAATTCGAAGCAATTAATGGCCGACAATTTTTCTCGGTAGAACAACCCCTTTCTTTGGGGCCTAACAGCACAAAAACTAGATGATAAATAAAAAAAAAATGGCAGACCTACAAATTGAAAAGAAGTCCGTCCGCACTTATATAAATGTTTTGACAAATAACTGATCAACTAATACAGCTGAATGAATACAGTATTTCCTTGGAGCGTGATAAATAAATGATGATGAATCCTACAATTTAGATTGAGGGTGGATTACGAAGATAGCAGTGACGGAAAGAGTCTAGGAACTGTGCAGCCATCTAAAACTAGAATTGAAGTCACGGACAGATTACTATCGCCAGCAAGGGGAAATCACAGTCGCCACCAGGGAAACTCACCGCTACAAAGATATATATATATATATATATATATATATATATAAAATTATACATAAATAAGTGCACACTTATTCCTGTTAGCAGATTTCCCTTAAGGGAAATCAGCTATGGGGTCGTACTCATGACGCGAGTTTCGAAAAATTTCTTCAAATGTCCATCGATCAAACTCGGAATTTAATCGTTTTATGTAAAAACCTTTTGCATCTTATTGCAAATTAAATTTACTATAAATATTGTTCTATACATTTATTCTGTATCTTGAATATTAACCGAGATATTTGCATTTGTATTCTGAATTGGTCGGCAGGAGTGGGCTGTTTGGTACTTTCCGAAGAGAGCTCTGGCGGCCGTTTTCGTAACTATTCGTCCCTCCCCCCGTATAAGTTTAGTAATCCTTTACTACTTACTACACTTGTAATTGGGCAGATTTCTCTATTGTAAAACTTCACGTGGGAAATCTGCTTAGTTTACCCACACCTGCGTGACGGACTTTTTTAATAGGTATTATTGAATAGACACATTTAGCCAGAACTGAAATTTAAAATTAAAGCAGGAAAATCGTTTTAATATTTTTTCGTGTGAAACAAATGTAGTTAATAAAAACCTTTTGAGGGCTGAGAGTATTCAAATCATCAAGAAAAATAACTCAAATCTAACATTCAGATATATATATATATATATATATATATATATATATATATATATATATATATATAATTTACGGACCTTATTTTCGTCATCTACTAGGTAGGACCAATGGACATTTGAAGACATTTTTTTGAAAATCGCGTCATGAGCACGACCTCAATAGCTGATTCCCCTTAAGAGAAATCTGCTAAAAAGAGAGTAATAGAATAGCGAGAGCTGATTCAGTTATCTCATAAAAAAAAATACCATTAAGAATAGGTTATTTTATGCCTATGTAAACTAGTTTAATGGATAATTAGTAACGAAATAATTCTATGTAGACCAAAGGAATGTTTAAATAAATTATCCAAATGAAAGTTGAAATAAAAATCCTACATAAAGCAGGGTTTTTATTATTATCCTAGTGTAAAAAAATATAAATGAAGATGCAGATGTAATTTGTAAAATATATGGAATAAAGGAAAAACGATTTTTTTCTGTAATCGTTGAATAATGGTAACATTATTAAACTGAAATGAGTGAAGAAAGTGAAACATTTTGCAATAGAGTGAAGAAAGTAATCACTTTCTTCAGAAGTGAAGAAAGTGAATTACCTTCTTAATTAGTAATAAGTATAAATTAAAAAATAATTTGAAGTTGGAAATGGAATGCTTTTAAATGTTTCTTAATATTGTAAGAATTTATTTTAACAAAATAAATTGAAATGTGAATGAATTATTGGTGGAAATAATCAATATATTTTAAAATTTAAATATAATAATAATTTCCTTCCTTTTTTATAACCTGCACTTGCTTATAACTGCACTACTTCACAATCATCACTAGTTGTTTTATAACTATGCTTATAACCTTTCACAACCATGCTTATAACCTACCAACAACATACCATAATATATTCACAGCATACTAATTTTGTTCATATTCTGGTTAGATCTGATCATGTATTACACGATTACAGAAAAAATTTAATATTACAATCGTGACAAAAGTAGAATTTACAACTCTCGTGAAATTACCACACTCGCTTCGCTCTTCTGGGTAAACGTTTCACTCGAGTTGTAAAATGATCTACTTTCGTCACTTGTATAATAAATAACTATTTTATAAGTATATATATATATATATATATATATATATATATATATATTATAACATTACAGTCAATGCAAACTCTGCAGTACAAACTTATTACTTATTATTCCACGTGTTTTAACCTCATTCACTCCGTGGAATAAATTTGCAGTATTAAATAATTGAAAATGCAGAAAGAGTATAATATATTTTATTTATTTCATATACAACCTGGACTAGACGAATAAAATATTTAATTGGGCCATTGAAATTTCGAGCCAGGATTGAATAAACAGAACGAATTTAATGGTTATTGGGAGCACGCGACCGCGAGCATAATAGGCCTATTTCTGTTGAGAATGGCCATAGAGATGCCATTGTGGCAGTGACTATAGGACTGGGATCTGTCTATAGGACATCTGTCTAACGGGCATTGTTCGATGCGGATCTAGGGGAGGGGCGCTATATCATTTCACAGCCGATTTCTGTCTAGTCAATGACACTCATCCATTTATACCTACAGCTGATGCGATAATTTTAGACCAATGACAGCCGTTCGTATAACTCTAAAACAAACATCAAAACCAGGGAAATTTCGTACGATATTTCAGGATTTTATTATTAACCCTGTAAGTCTTCTTGTAGGCCTATATTTCAAAAGATCACACTGACTTTGTCCCATTTTTAACTACATTACAAGCCACGGACATTACTAACCCAGGTGAAAGTGCACAAAAAGTAATACCCTGTAAAAATATAAGTCTAGTAAGTTGGTCATTAACACATTATCAAAAGTCCGTCACGCAGGGGCGGCGTAAACTAAGCAGATTTCCCACGTGAAGTTTTACAACAGAGAAATCTGCATACCAGTAACAGTAGTAGTAACGAGTTACGGAAACGGCCGAACTAGCTTTCGGCGGAAAGACACACACTTAATAAAAATGCAAATACCTCGGTTAATATTCAAGGTAGAGTAAAAGTACATAACAATAGTTATAGTAAATTTAATTTGCAATAAGATTCGTACTATACACGTTTATTATTAAGTAATGTTTCGAAGTCCCCCCATTAAACCCACTAATCCGATTTCAGCCATTAACGAACTAGATCTTTCCTTTTGCATAAAACGATTAAATAGAGACTGTGGTAACAAATAAACAAAAATTGGGACCACTAGAGTGTTAACAGACAAAAACTATATATATATATATATATATATATATATATATGGTGTTGTTATTGTTTTTGGAGTTTTGGTCAATTTTGGTGAAAAAAACCTTAGTTTATGCCGATATTTCGAGAATATTTATTTGCTCTTCTTCAGGGCTGTAAAACCCTGTCCAAAACTCATAAAACAATAACAACATCATATTATAAATATAACCTGGTCGAAAGCACCAACACAATTATATACACACACACACACACACACACACACACACACACACATATATATATCTATCTCTCTATCTATCTATATATATATATATATATATATATATATATATATATATATATATAAATTGTAACCTCTGTCTGTACATTGATTTTTTTCTCGAAATTTCACGATAACTTTTCGTTTCACATGTCATAGACACCATAACTGCATTTTGTTTCTTTCGTGTATGTTTGTTTGTTTGTTTGTTACCTTTTCACGCATAAACGGCTGAACCGAATTTTATGAAACTTGGTACGTATATTACAACTAACCCAAATTAGACTTTAGGCTATATTAAAATTCTCTGAAATGAACAGGAGTGGGGGTTGTAAGGGAGGCCTGAAATTAAAAATAGCGATATTTCGTTTCCTATTGGTTTTTCGGCAAGTATGAACATAACAAAAGTTGTTTATTTTGTTATTTAGAGTAACTTTTGTTATATACGCTTTTTTCGTATAACGTATTATAAACGAGATATACGCTAAAACTTATAGCGGAAGTGAACAATTTTATTTGGCACAAACGACTCAACCGAACTAAATGAAACTCGGTATCTGTATTAGCACTAACGCTTTCATTATAACAAGCCAAACCAGCATTTCTAGGGACGGGCAGGAGTGGGGGTTATGAGGGAAGCCAGAAATTAAAAATAGCGATATTTCGTTTCCTATTGGGTTTTTGGCAAATATGAACATAACAAAAGTTGTTTATTTAGTTATTTAGAGTAACTTTTGTTATATACACTTTTTTCTTATACCGAATTATAAACGAGATATACGCTAAAACCTTTAGCGGGAGTCATCTATTTTATTGGGCGCTAACGATTGAACCGAACTTAACAAAACTCGGTATGTCAATTAGCATTAATTCTTCCATGATTATAAGCTATATTAAAATGTTTAGGTTAGAACGGGAGTGGGGTTATAAGGGAGGCCTGAAATAAAAATTCGCGATATTTCATTGTCTATTTGTTTTTCGACAAACATGCACATAACAAAAGTTGTTTACTTTGTTATTTAGATTAACTTTTTTTTTTTTTTTATACGTTTCTCCAGTAACAATGTGTGGAGCAAGTAATTTGCGTAGAAATATTGATATGTTCAACAATTCATTCCTATTTGAACTATCAGGTACCTCAGCTGGAATAATTAATTCAAATCAATTTTGTCCTTAATAGCTGAAATCTATGCATAATGCACAGGTGACGGGAAATATGACAATTTGGAAGACAGTGAAGACTTATATAAAAAATTAATTTTATTATTAACAAATGCTAACGACGGGTATTAACCCTAAACACTGGGACGGGTAAATGTCAAAATATTGCACTAAGTAAAGCCTTGCCAAAAAAATACCATCACCATTCAGCCTCAAATCAATTCCCGGGCGAAGCCGGGTATCTGAGCTAGTATATATATATATATATATATATATATATATATATATATATATATACACACACACACAAAAATATTTGAATGGACCTAATTTTCGCCGATTAACCTTATATGAATACTAGAAAAATGCTCATTCTGGATATTGGAAAAATTCTGTCAATCAATAGACAGTTCATTTTTGAAAGCACAAATTTGAAATTCATAAAGTCGATGTAGAGGATTAAAGAATATAAATAAAGCTACGATCAATTTCACGAGTTGGAGGCGGGCTGAGAAGTTAGCTGTAGAGACATGCTGGGATAAGATATAAAGTGGGTTAGGAGCAGATGTGAAGAGGATCTTAATGGGATGAAACATGGGCCCAGCATCTCCTTTCACAACTATAACAAGATAATTAGATTCGTGAGTGGGGATCATCCGGGCTAGGCGGAACCTGTCAGATATGGATAGACTTCAGAAGGAACCAACTGACAGTTTATGAAGATGAGAAGAAGGTAACAAAGTGGAAAAAATGACATGTTTTTTTTATTTATTAATTATTCCTCTACATCAGGGGTCTCCAAACTACGGCCCGAGGGCCACATCCGGCCCGCGGACAGATTTTGTCCGGCCCGCGGAGAGCTAGCATACTTGAAAACTCCTTTTAGAGAACATATTTTTTGTAGCAAATTAAATTTAGTTTACTGAAGTATTATAATTTTATGTTGAATAATTATTAATATGACATCTACATTGATATGGTCATGGGCTAACTACTCATAAAATTGTTGTAGGCTTATTGTTATTGTTTATGTGATAAGTTGGATAAAGAAACACAGAATTGTAATGAGTAAAGACATGTATAATATGCAGAAAATTTAACTTCAGTATATAATAACTAACAAATTATTGAAATGAATCCAACTAACATTTTATACATTTTAAATAAAAACATAACTTATAACAAGCATAATGGCATATGAAATACTAATGAGATTTATGTAATTGAGATTTTCCACTGACAATAGTTTGTAGTTGTGGACTAATTTTACTTGTACCAATTATTAAAAGAGATTTAAGATGCTCATCAGTTAATTTAGATCTGTAAACATTTTTTGTGTAGTTCATTTTGGAGAAGGTCTTCTCACACAAATAAGTAGTACCAAAATAAGAAAAGTCCGTTTTGCGGACTTTAGTCCGATTTGCAGCTTTTTTTAAACGTTGCGTACTTTTTCGGACATTTTTTTCATCAGTGGACTATTTCTCTTTTTAGCACCGGCAACAATGATAATATGGTTTTGGCCCTCGGAACTTATTGGAGTAATCAGTATGGCCCTAAGGCTGGAAAGTTTGGAGACCCCTGCTCTACATAGTAACCCTAGGTAGGTACGAACTTCATTTTTCTGTACATCCCATTCATATTTGCATTATATGCTCATTTTATATATACATATTAATACAAGTAATAAAAAAAAACATATAATAAAAAACAATTGAATTTAATTAAAAATACATTATTTTACTATTATATTTCGATCTCTTCTCAGCTTAAGAATATCATTTAAAAAAATAACTGTTTTGATAAAAAAAGTCCTTCACGCAGGGGCTGCGTAAACTAAGCAGATTTCCCACGTCAAGTTATACAATAGAGAAATCTCCATACGAGAGCCGAGCAGTTACGGCAAAGGGCCGAACTAGCTCTTGGCAGGAAATTCAAAAATCTAGTTTAATAAAAATGCAAATATCTCGGTTAATATTCAAGATAGGGAATAAATGTATATAACAATATTTATAGTAAATTTAATTTGCAATAACATTGATTCTGTACAATTTTTCGATCCGACGTATAGTAACGGAGATATTTCGAATTCTCGAAAATCCTCCCCTCTAAACCCCAACTGGTCCGATTTCAGCCGTTAACAAACTTGATCCTTCTTTTTACATAAAACGACTAAATGTCGAGTTTGGTAACAATTAAACAAAAATTGCGACCGCGAGAGCGGTAACAGACAAATATATATATATATATATATATATATATATATATATACAGTTTTGAACGGACCTCATTTTCTTCATCTAGTAGGTAAGATCGATGGACATTAGCTAAGATCGATGGACCTACTAGTCCCGATTTTTAGCAGATTTCCCTTAAGGGAAATCTGCTAAAAATCGGGACTAGTAGGTTAAGCGGAAATTTTACGTTTGCATTTAAAGTTGTTTTTTTTTCTTCTTGATTAGCACTAAAGACTTTAGTGAGACTCAAGGGATTCGTGATCAGAGTATTACGCCGAGACAACTCTACGCACAAAACCCGTTAACCAATGATTATACTTTTTAGCAGATTTCCCTTAAGGGAAGTCTGCTATTGAGCGCATATACTCATGACGCGATTTTTAAAATTTTTCATCAAATGTCCATCGGTCCTACCTAGGAGATGAGAATTATATATATATATATATATATATATATATATATATATATATATATATATATATATACACATATATATGTGTGTGTGTGTGTGTCTCTGTCTGTCTGTCTGTCTGTTACCGCTCTAGTGGTCGCAAATATTGTTTAATCGTTACCAAACTCGATATTTAGTCGTTTTATGTAAAAAAAAAAGATCAAGTTCGTTAACGGCTGAAACCGTACAAGGGGGAGGGGGGTTTAGAGAGGAGGAATTTCGAAAAATATCTGTTACTATAAGTCGGATCGAAAAATTGTCTAAACGAGCTTATTGGAAACTAAATTTACTATAAATATTGTTATATACATATGTTCCATATAATGAGAATTAACCGAGATTTTGGGATTTTATTGTTTTACGCTTTCAGTAAACCCCCCCCCCCCTCCTACTAGTATCACAGTAATATCATAGTAATAATAAGCTATTATATCATGAACCACTTCATTACAAGGTTAAATACCAAATATTGTTTTCAACGAAGCTTTATTATACAAGGTACCAAAAAAAAAAATGTTCGGAATTACTAAATTTTTAGTGATTGAGATAAAAATTATTCTGATTCATTGTAAATTATAGCACTAGCTATAGTAAATAGTTTTCAATAAAATTAATATGTTATATTCTGATATAATTCGGTAATTGTTTTTCTTTCCGGTGAGAGGTTAGCAGACCTGTTTGTTTACATTTCAGACGCTTCCCGTTGGGAGGGGAAAGATTTCTTATTACCTTATGGAGTTATTCACTTAATATTCACAGTTGTGTTGTGTTGCTAGTATGTGTGTGTGTAGTATCTATTGTTAAACTTCATGAGGGAAATCTGCTTAGTTTACGCGGCCCCATATAAAGGTTTTTCTTTAGGTTCATTTTAGATAATCCTAGTTCTTTTAAAACTTTGGCAGTTCTCTTGGATATAGAATCTTTTCTATGGCGATTCTTTATATATATGTGTGTGTGTATTCAATCTATCTAAAGTGTTATTTATATCGATGATTTATAAGGTGTATATCGTTGAGGGCACCGACAGTAACTAAATAAGTTGGAGAGAGAAAATCCGTGTGGCAGACCCCTTCGGGTATAGGGGACCAATCAGTTTTCATACCCATATTTCAATTGAACCAAATGCTAATGAAGTGGGGACAGAAGCTGGGGCGAAACACACTCAGGTTAGAACTTACTCGACAGCCCGGACTAATTATGTAGCTCCTCGAGCGGTATTAATAAAACTAATTGACGGGGAAAAGAGACGGACTGGTTGAAAGACTAAAAGGTTCGGACGTGATTGGAGCGTGTGTAATGAGACTGTTAATTGGTGGTAACTATGGAAGAAAGACGTGTGATGATAGTAATTGCAGTAGTCAGAAGGTAGAACAGAAGTGGATCACACAAGCAGCATTCTAGCAGCATGGGAATGGGGACTCGCAGCACAGTTCCTGCTTTCACACTCATAGCTCGCTCTAAGGGGTGGGCAAGGTTCGATTCCCACCGAAGGCAGAACAAGTGGCAATCCTAGCAGCCACAATGGGGTAGCTTATTATTAAAATGTGTTAAGAAATATCTTCCAATGGAAGCTCTATTATAAATATACTATGAATATTTCCATACATCGATATCATCAGGCATTACGCATTTGGGTAACTCAGTAAAATTATATTAGCAAATTTCCCTTAAGGGAAATCAGCTATTGAGGTCATACTCATGACGCGATTTTCGACAAATTTGTTCAAATGTCCATCAATCACTCAGGAGATAACGAACATGAGGTCCGTTCAAAACTATATATATAAATATATATTTGTCTGTTAACGCTCTAGCGGTCTTAATTATTGTTTAATCGTTACCAAACTCGATATTTAGTCGTTTTATGTAAAAAGAAAGATCAAGTTTGACAACGGCTGAAATCACCAGCGGGAGGGGCGGTTTAGAGGCGGAGGATTTTGAACATTCGGAATATCTCCGTTACTCTACATCGGGCCGAAAAAATGTATAGAATCAATCTTATAGCAAAGTAAATGTACTATAAATTTTGTTATATACATTTATTCCCAATCTTGTATATTAACCGAGATATTTGCATTTTCAGCCTTCAGCAAACCCCTACTTCTACTAATGTTACACAAATAATACTCGGTTCTGTAATAAACCACATCATTCGAAGCTTAAGTACCATATAAATTTTGAGATAAATGCAAATACGTGGTGCGCGTGGGAAATCTGCATAGTTAACGCAGCCCCTGCGTGACGGACTTTTATCAATTTGTCTACATACATTATGACTTTATTACATTAGTTATGATAAAGATATGAGCAGCGGTGAATTTTCATTTAATCGTTACCAAACTCGGTATTAAATCGTTTTATGTAAAAAGAAAGGTCAAGTTTGTTAATGGCTAAAACCGGACGAGTGGGAGGAGGGGGGATTAAGAGGTTCCTGGATATACCCTCCCCCAGTAATTCAATATAATTTTGACAAAACTACCGGAATGGGTAAAGGTTGTTCCAATTGTGAATTTTCGTTAGTTTGTTTGAACTAGTTATTCAGTTCTACTACTGTGGAAAAGGTTGAAAAAGTAATGGAGATTCAGTTAATAATTTGAGAGAGCTCTCGCAAATGAAGGCAATCTTTTTAATTGTTTGCTTCCCGCGTCCTGCAGACAAGATCTCAACAGTTTCTTTGTTTTGAATGTTAAAAGATTACATGAAGATGACGGTTTGAAATTAATCATTGAAATATTTCCCTTCATAATAGATTTTCCTCTTTTGGCTCCCAGAAAATTATTAAGTACTCGTTAAGAGATAGAGGCTGTTTTTCCCAATGCAAAATTGTTAACTTTTCCCAACAAAAAATGTATACAATGCATAAATTACAATTATTGAATTTACATATTCCATAATTTATTTACACAATAAACATTGAGAATTGAGAGAGAGGGAAAAAAGAAGAAAAAACGCTGGGTTAAAACAGTGAAAGGAGCAGCAGCGAGGTAGAGATGATGACATCACAGCTTCAAGGAGATCTGGGATTCCATGAGCAGGCAGACCTGTCCCACCTCTCCTATGGAGTAAGGCTAGGCAGCTACTATTGTCGCCCTCTCATGTATCTCAAAACAAACCCAAAAGAGAAATATCATATGGATATAATTCTTTAGTTTCTAAACGGTCATTAATTTATTGGCTGACAGGTGATCCAGACCCACAGCCCTTTAACGCCGGTAAAAAAGAAGAGTAGCAATAATAATTGAAGATGATTATCAGGTTCCCTTAAATGGAATATCACCTATGCCATTAATGGGTACCATGCCAACTATCCATTAATGGCTACCATATCAACTATACATTAATGGATGCAATATCAACTATCCAATTAATGGATGCCATATAAGCTATCTCATTAATGGCTACCATATCAACTACTCTATTAATGAATGCAATATCAACTATCCATTAATGGCTACCATATCAACTATCCCATTAATGAATGCAATATCAACTATCCAATTAATGGATGCCATATAAGGTATGTCATTAATGGATGCCATATCAACTACTCTATTAATGAATGCAATATCAACTATCCAATTAATGGGTGCCATATAAGCTATGTCATTAATGGGTACCATATCAACTACTCTATTAATGAATGCAATATCAACTATCCAATTAATGGGTGCCATATAAGCTATGTCATTAATGGGTACCATATCAACTACTCTATTAATGGATGCAATATCAACTATCCAATTAATGGGTGCCATATAAGCTATGTCATTAATGGGTACCATATCAACTACTCTATTAATGGATGCAATATCAACTATCCAATTAATGGGTGCCATATAAGCTATGCCATTAATGGGTACCATATTAACTACTCTATTAATGAATGCAACTATCCAATTAATGGGTGCCATATAAGCTATGTCATTAATGGGTACCATATCAACTACTCTATTAATGAATGCAATATCAACTATCCAATTAATGGGTACCATATAAGCTATGCCATTAATGGGTGCCATATCAACTCACCTATTAATGGGTGCCATATTAACTATCCCATTAATGGATGCAATATCAACTATCCCATTAATGGAGGCAATATTAACTACCCCATTGATGGGTTTCATATCAACTTTCCCATTAATGGATGCCATATAAGCTATGTCATTAATGGAAATACCAAATTGGCTGTCCAATTAACAGTTGCAATATCAACTACCCCATTAATAGGTGTCATCAACTATCCCATTAATGGATGCCATATAAGCTATGTTATTAATGGAACTGCCAAATTGGCTGTCCAATTAACGAATGAAATATCAACTACCCCATTAATGGGTGTCATATCAACTATCCCATTAATGGATGCCATATAAGCTATGTCATTAATGAAAATGTCAAATTAGCTGTCCAATTAATGGATGCAATATCAACTACCCCATTAATGGGTGTCATATCAACTATCCCAATGTTGGAACCATATCATCTATCCCATTAATGGATGCAATATCAACTACCCCATTAATGGGTGTCATATCAACTATCCCAATGTTGGAACCATATCATCTATCCCATTAATGGATGCAATATCAACTACCCCATTAATGGGTGTCATATCAACTATCCCAATGTTGGAACCATATCATCTATCCCATTAATGGATGCAATATCATCTACCCCATTAATGGGTGTCATATCAACTATCCCAATGTTGGAACCATATCATCTATCCCATTAATGGATGCAATATCAACTACCCCATCAATGGTTGTCATATGTCCCCATGTAGGATACCTTATCAACTATTCCATTAATGGATGCCAGATCAACTATCCCTTTAATGATTGCGCTATCAAATATCCCATTAATCGATGCCATATCAACTATCCCAATCAAATGAGGAACAACAGCTATTGGGTGGGGCTGGAAGTGTGGGACTTTACATCATATAAGTTTAATATTGGCGGAAGAGATCCTTTACTCTAGACTCCACTGGATTTAAGTGAAAATGAAAATTTTGGCTGCCGCACTTGGTTTATTATGAGAAGCCTTATTTCTATTGCATTACAGACTATAATAGCCTTTAATCAACTAGGTACTCAAATGCCTGACAATAGAGTGTATGCACTGGACATAACGGATTGAAGTACCCTGGCACTGTGTAAGATGTCTGCTTGAGGTTTATAGTTGTGGTTGCCCTTCTTGTCTTGTTATATGCTTGTATGAATCAAAAACCTCTATAAGAATAACAAACGATACAAAATGTGGTAGATTAATGAGTACTAGTTATAAGCTTTACTTGAAGACCCACGAACTTTGCACTTGAAATAGTATTTTTTCACCACTAATGAATATACTATTTTGAAAAAGGCCTTATGAAATGTATGCAATGCCCTTTGATTTCTTTGTAATCTGGTCCTATTACTGTTACGTGAACGTTAAGCCTGTTGAATGGAACAAACAACTGTTGTTGTTATTTATACATTCTAACAGAGGCAATTAGAGTGGAATGTTCGCACATAGTTTACGTTTACGGTCGGCATACTGCAGATGCTAATCGGGGAAGTGGCAACTCAGTTCTGCCTGCTTGGTTATTGCTGGCGGGTCTTCCTCTTCCAGCTGATGTACTATTAACATCAATCTTCAAGTTCTTCTAGACTGCTTTCTTCAGTGTAAATCTATGGAGGTATGAAGTATTTACATCAGAATGGAAGTCACGGGGAAACCGTCCGATTTGTTGCGAGGGAGAAAATTATTAACCATTAGAACGACTATATCTTTAGTATGTGGGGCTCAGGTTAGCCATGCGAGTTAAAGCGTTGACCTTTATCTCACATGGTAAGCCTAGAGTGGCGAGTTCGATTCTTGCCTGGGCAAAGGAAATTATTTAGTGACGAAATTTATTAAATAACGTCCTCAAATCCCACCCTGGCTAGAAAAGGGCGGTAACCTGTAGATAACCCGTCCCAATTAGCCTCAGTTGCAAAAAGTGGACGTTAATAAATAATAATAATAATCTTTAGTATGTAATGTTATTAATATGTATGGCATCTCATAAAAAGTCCGTCACGCAAGGGCTGGGTAAACTAAGCAGATTTACCACGCAAAGCTTTACAATAGATAAATATACATACTGGTAACACCAGCGGGAATATTAAGTGAATAAATAGAAACGGTAATGAGAAATATTTCAGTCTGAATTGAAAACAACCAGGCCAGCCAACCTGAATTCTAGACCGGAAATAAAAACCATTAATGAAATATATCTTAATGTAACATATTAATTTTATTGGAAACTATTTACTATAGCTAGTGCTGTAATTTGTAATGAATCAGAATAATTTTAATCTCAATTGCTTAAATTCTAGTAATCCGAGAACGAAAAAATGGGGATCAACAGAACGTATCTGCATATATCTCGCAAAGTAAAAGCTCAATGAAAACAATATTCCTTATTTAACCTTTTAATGAAGAGTTTCATGATATAACAGCTTATTATTAATACAATATGACTAGGAGTGGGGTGGGGGCTTTACTTGAGCGGAAAACTATAAAATCCAAATATCTCGGCTAATATTCATGATAGTGGAAATATGTATAGAACAATATTTATAGATCATTTAATTTGCAATAAGATTTACAATTTTTCGCTCCGACGTATAGTAACGTAGATATTTCGAATGTTCAAAATCCCCCTCCTCCCACTGGTCCGATTTCAGCCATTAACGAACTTGATCTTCCTTTTTACATAAAACGATGAAACTTGACGTTTGGTAACGATCAAACAAAAATTGCGACCGCTAAACAACAGCCAAATATATATAATTTTGAACGGACCTTTTCGTCATCTCCTGGATAGGATAGATGGACATTTGAGGAAATTTTTCAAAAATCGCGTCATCAGTACGACCTCAATAGCTGATTTCAGCTTAAACCAAGTGCGATAGCCATAATTTTCTGCAAAACTTTTCATTTTCACTTACATCCCAAGGGCAAGGCTTCATGTCTGATATATATATATATATATATATATATATATATAGGTTGCAAAGGATCACTTCCATCAACAATAAGCTAATATGAGCAAGATGTATTGTCCGACCCCATTGAGTATATTGGACTTACTGGACGGGAAGATGGAATGATGAAAATGAATACAAACGTACAGTGAATCCCAGAAACATTGATCCGATCTAGTTTCCTGAGAAAGATAGTGTTTCAAAGAAAAGGTCGACGCCTTTCGAAGGAATGTTATCAGTTCCAGGACAGTAGTAACCTAAATTTATCGAAAATTACTAATTTCTCTCTGAATATTATAAAAATACCACTTGTTTATGAAAGATTATTAAGAATAATAAAATCAAGTCAAATTAAATTAAATTCAGTGTTCTAAATTATCAGGTACTTTTCATTTTACTTGTGAAGTGATTCTCCTCTCTTACACTAATTGAAAAAAAAAAAACTTCTAACAAAAATATTTTAATTTTCACCTTTCACTGAAACCCCACTCTTTGGTCGTCAACAGTAATGCAACATGCGATGAAACGTATTATCCCAAGCTAAAATACCTGATATTGTTTTTAGCGGGCCTCTATTATGAGGGATACGTACTAATATGTCGTGTGGTGATGCCAGCTTAAAAAATTAATATTTTGCGGTCTTGACCCGGAAAATGATTCTTCGATATTTGGTTGTTTCAACCAGCACTAAAGATGGCAGCAATTGGACGAGAAATGGGTGGGGTGGGGTTACAGGGGAGCGGAAGATTCGAAAATTCAGAATACCTCTATAATATTAAATCGGAACGAAACTGTTGTTAAACCTGTCTTGTTAAACCTATTGATGCTCTACAATTATTTTTATATACATTTTCTCAGCGCTCAAATTTTAATCCAATTATTCTTACTACCTTATTTTCAGCCTTCAGTAAATTGTCACCAACAGTCATCGGATTTTTATTTTTAAAAAACGTACCCCTGGGGAGTTATCACGATAAATTTAGGCATTTTAAAGTAAAATCTGCGTGGGAAAGAAGAGATGTGTTTTTGATGGTGTCCCTGGCCATGCAAGTATAAAAATATTTGAAGAATTGAGTCAAGGAAACCTGTAACAAAAAAGCCCGGCAGCGTAAACAAAGTAGATTCACGTGTAAGTATGACTCACTATTGATCTTATCTCTCCTTATATTAGCACATTTTCCTTAAGGGAAATCAGCTATTGAGGTCGTACTCATGATGCGAGATGACGAAAATGGCGGGGTTCCGTTCGACCACAACACAATACAAATGCATATATATCTCGGTATATATATATATATATATATATATAAATGTATATATATACATATATATATTTGTCTGTTAACGCTCTAGCGGTCCCAATTTTTGTTTGATCGTTACCATAATAACGGAATTTGATCGTTTTATTTTCAAAAAGGAAGATCCCCCCTCGTTAAATGGCTGAAATCGGTCCGGTGGGGGGGCGGTTTCGAGGGTGTATTTTTGAAAATTCAAATTATCTCCGTTATTATGCGTCGGATCGAAAAATTGTATAGAATAAAACTTATTGCAAATTAAATTTATAAATATTGTTCTATACATTTATTCTGTCTCTTGAATATTAACCGAGATATTTGCATTTGTATTCTGTGTGTGGTCGCCAGTAGGCTATGTTCGGACTTTCCGCAGAGAGCTCTGGAGGCCGTTACCATAACTAATCTTCCCGCGGGAATAGGATCGAGGTTGAGGAAACTGTTTTTTGGGGCTAGAAACTACTGGGTCATGATTACGCCCTAAATAGCTGATTTTAGGTTTAGAGGTTTCTTGCTAAAAGCAGTTCTTATTAGCCAGATTTCTCTAATGTAAAACTTCACGTGGGAAATCTGCTTAGTTTACGCAGCCCCTGCGTGACGGACTTTTTTATATTTGTAAGTAACTCCGATGAGTGGAAGTGGGAGATAACTGAAGGAAAAAAGTACCAATAGTTCCTTTAATATTTGAGCTAAGGAAAAATATATTGAACAACAATTGTAGAGCATCAACCATCATTTAACGAGACAGGTTTATAACAACAGGGATGTTAGAAATTTTCGAACCACTCTTCTAGGGATTCCTGGTCCAATTTCAGCGCCTAACGAATATGAACTATTATTAGGTTAAATTTAGAGTTTGATATGAAACAAATTACGAATTTCGAGTCAAGAAGGTAAACTCTTGATTGATGGCGTCATCACATAACGTATTTGCATGTATCTCATGTAGTAAAGATCTGTTGAAAACAATATTTGGTATTTAAGCTTCGAATAAGACGTTTCACGATATATTCGCTTTTCGTAAAAGCTCAATGACTAAAAGTGGGCGTTTACTAAACGCTGAAAATAACAAATGCAAAAATCTCGGTTGATGTACAAGGTATTGAAAAAAAAATGTCAAAATCGAGTTTTTAATCCGACTCATATTAGCCGAGATATTTTGAATTTTGAACCACTCCCCTCCTCAAGGCCTAACTTCAGTCGTTAACGAACCAGATCATTAGATTTACATGAGTAGCTTATACATCTATCAAACAAAAATTACGACTTCTAGAACGGGAACAAACAAGTATATATTCAAATATTTATGCATATAATTTCGATTGGACCTCATTTTCGTAAGCAGTATCAATGAGCAACTGGAGACATTTTTCGCAAAATTCGAATCAGTTAAAAATATGGACAAGTTTGGCTTCGTTTAAGAATCTACCATTTCCCGGAGTGAAATTCTTGAATGTAGACAAAGAGACAGCTCCATAATCATACATTGTAGACAATGTAATCCTATTGTAGACAGTGTAATTCCATTGGTAGCCTAAGCAAGAATTTAGTTATCCCTATTATAGTGGATAAACTTGATGTCAATGCTTGTCGGAGTTGAGCCTTTATGCCCTGCTAATTAGAGCAGTGTTCCCTGTTCTACCTGGAAATCCCACGGGATTCACAAACAACCTGCAGAGCAACCCTCTCCAGCCGGGAAATTATGTCGGGGATTATCCCTTTGTCTGGAGTAGAGGCGTTTTAAGGTTTCGGCTCAGACGAGATTTTTGCTATAAATGGTTTTTCTCTAGTAAAATCTTAATGGGTCACTTATACCTCATTGAATATGTTAATTATTTTAAAACATTTAAAGACCGTTGTGTCATAGTTATTGTAGGTATGATTGCTGTTGGTCTTCTGCGGTCTGAAAGTATGTGTTTGATCGTGAACGCCGTACTACATGTTCTGCAAGTCCTGTCCTAGTAATGAAATAATTGCCATGCCGGTACGACTTCTTTCCTTCTTCAACTCTGACTACTCCAGAGACCTAATACCATTCTCGAGTTGTGTGCTTTATTTGTCGTAATTTAATGTTTGTCAATGACCACTCTCGTTCCCAGACGCAGCTGTACCCTGCGCGAGTTGCTACGCCACGAACTAAAATACTAAATTACGATAAAGATGAAGATAATAAAAGTTACTCTAAACATCAAGTTAAACATCTTTTGTTACATGCACGTTCGCCAAAAAAACAATAGGAAATGAAATATGACGATTTTTCATTTCATGCATCCCTAGCAATCACCACTCCTAAAAATGTTAAAAATACGGAGTTTCCTTTATTTCGATTTAGTCTTTCGTGTCCTGTAACATTGTTGGCCACTTCTATATTTTTCGTGAATGGCTCATTTATACTTCGTTATTCGGGCAAATTTCATATAAAATAAATTTCTTTAAAAAACAAAACAAACAACTTTTGCTATATGCACGTTTGCCGAAAAATGAATAGGTTACGAAATATCGCGATTTTATATTTCAGACCTCCTTTATAACCCCCACTCCTGTTCATATCTCGAAATTTTAATATAGCTAATAATCAGGGATGTGTTAATACCAAATCACATACGGAGTTCGGTTGAGTCTTTTATGCATTTCAGACCTCCCTTATAACCCCCACTCCTCCTGTGTCGTCTCAGATAGTATTAATATAGCCCAAAACCTAAGTTGGGTAAGTAGCAATGGTTCCAATAACAGTCGTTTACGATTGGACATACATACAAACATTCATTTTTATATATATATAAGATTTAACAGCATCGTATAGAAATTGGTCCGTGTCAGTTCTTTTGCAAGTTTCATATATTTATCAAATATAATATTTTCTCTTATATCCATATGTCCAGGTGTCCTTTAAAACGTTAACTATTTTCGTGTAGTTGGTTCTCTAGTATTTTTAAGGTGAGTGGACACGTCAAGTAGGGTTCTTCGATGGATTGCATTGAACTGTACTGAATATGTCAAATGGCCTGAGTTTAATCCGTAGGGAGATTACGTCTCCGTCTCAGAAAGTAGATTGATCACTGGAAATTGGATGTGAAAGGTTCGTATCTGGATTAAGAAGCTGAAGAGTATGGCCAGAAACAAGACGGAGCCATCTCCAGCCCGGAGATTAATTCTCTTGGTCCTTTTGTAGTGAGAGACCGGTTCCCCGGTTCGTTATTTCCGTCCGATCCTCCAGGAATCCGGGCGGCATTCCACCAGTTGGATACAATCTCGGCTGCCTTCTCCGGGGGGGAGGGGAGCAAATATTCTCAAGGAAACTACACAAATAATGCCCTTCACATATATCAGATCATTCTTAGGGCACTCGGTTATTCCACAATGGGAAAATATCTTTTAGTAAATTTCTCTTGAGGGATACTAGCTATTGCGGTTCCATGCTAGGACCCGGCAAAATAGAGGTCCGTTCAATATTACATATAAAAGGAGGGGGGGGGGAGGTTAGAGGGGAATTTCGACAACTCGAAATATCTCCGTTAATTGGAGTCGGCTCGAAAAAGTGTATAGAACCAATCTAATTGCAAAGTTAATTGTCTATAAATGTTATAATATACCTTCTTTCTCCCTCTCATATATTAACCGAGTATTTGCATTTTACCAGATTTCCCCAAAGGGAAATCAGCTATTGAGGTCGCACTCATGACGCGATTGTCAAAATTTTTCTTTAAGTGTCCATCGATACTATCTAGGAGATGACGAAAATGAGGTCCGATCAAAACGTGCGTGTGTTTGTGTCTCGTAATTATTGTTTAATCGTTACCAAACTCGATATTTAGTCTTTTTATGTAAAAATAAAGATCAAGTCCGTTAACGGCTGAAATCGGACCAGAGGGAGGGTGTGTTTAGATGGGAGGAATTTCGAAACATCGAAATATCTCTGTTACTATACGTCTGATCGAAAAAGTGTATAAAACCAATCTTATAGGAAATTAGATTTATTATAAATGTTGTTCTATACATATTTTCCGTATAACGAGTATTAACCAAGAAATTTGGATTTTGGAGATTCCTACTAGTGTCATATTAATAATAAGCCGTTATATCATGAACCAGCTCATTACAAGGTTAAATATGGTTAAAACCAGTCTTGGTTAACTATTGATTTTCTACAGTTTTTGTTATATACATTTTCTCATCCCTCAAACATTAATCAAGTTGTATTCTTACTACCTTATATTTACCCTTCAGTAAATTGTCACCTATAGTAATCGGATTTTTACTTAGAAATAGAAAATAGATGGTGAGGTGAAAGCATCAGTGAATCATTTTCCAGCGATTGGGAAATATACGGAGTTTACGCAGCCCCTACGTGAAAGACCTTTTTTTTATTTTACTTCCTCTAAACCTCACCTTTCTCTTGGTCCTATTTCAGATTATGTAGTTTTTAAAGCTTAAATATAAAGTTCAGTACCTATCAAACTATATTACGGTCGTAAATGATAAAAAAACAAACAAATGTATATGTATATATTCTCGAACAGACAACATTTTCGTCATCCCTAGGTAGGGAATTTGAAGACATTATTCTAAAATCGCGACATGAGTATAAACTCAATTGCCGGTTTTCCCTTAAAGGTTAACTAATTAACAGAAGAAATAAAATGCTGTGAAATTTAATAAACGACTTTCTACCTCCGAAAAAAAAAACATCAATCAATCAATGGACACAATATACCACGGGTTCATGATTATAAGAAGACAATTCCCAAGGAAAGCCGCTTCTATAACGTCAATGAAAATACTATCACGTCAGAAGAAACAAAGATGAATTCCCCGTAAGTGATGGCGTGCGTCACGCTCGTTGGAGCGGGGCATTTGAGGAAACCTTAAATCAAACTTAAAGGCCATCTCTTTTAAGATTGCATATTAAACCTAACCTCCAATTCGTCCTATTCACAGCCCGCCAACGCTGTTTCCTTTACTAAAAGCTTTTCTTATTTAAATGTTATCGGATCATTTATAGGGATTTTGTCGGTTGATAAAATGATAATGCTTATAAAATGTCATGAAATGGACTGCTTTAGTGGAATAAATTATATTGAATTGAAATTTCATTGCTTTAGAGAGAGAAATATAAATAAATCCTTTAAGTAGGAGCTATTAAACTAAGCAGATTTGACACGTGCAGCCATGACACACTGCTGATCTAATCTCACCATATAAACTCCATTTCCAAATAAAAATCCCATGAGTAAAAGTGGGAAATAAAATCTGAATCGATGACGTCATCACCTTTAGTTCTCCAGTAAAGATCAGTTGTCAACAAAATTGAGTATTTAAGCTTGAAATAATCCGATCCATGATATATTCGCTTATCGTTCGACCTCAGGTCCGCTTATTGCTAAAAAGAAGATTTACTGAGGGCTGAAAATTAAAACAAAAAACAAAGCTCCGTTAATATTCAAGATAGAGAAAATATTTATAGAACGACATGTCTAGACAATTACATTTTCAATAATATTGGTTCTATACAATTTTTCGATCCGACTCATAATAACGGAAATATTTCGAAATTCCCCTCTCCCACTGGTCCTATTTCGGCCGTTAACAAACTTGATCTTTAATTTTAGCTAAAGCATTTAAATATCGAGTTTCAATCAAACAAAAATTGCGACCCCTACGACGGAACGGACCCTATTTTGGTCCTCTCTAAAGCTAGGATCGATCGATATTTGAAGAAACTTTTCGAAAATCACGGCATGAGTACAACCACAACAGTTGATATCCCTTAAGGGAGGCCTCATAATATTAGACCGTCTAACTGTCGGTATTTATTACCGTAGCCAAAGCAATTATGGAAATTGTATCGCGAATCAAACTAAATTCGATATATGTGTTCAATGCACCTCGTTGCATACTTCTCAGTTGAGTTCCGAAGACCAGACTCGAATTCGATTACTAATTAATTAAGGAAAGGTGTAGTCCACAGGTCCCCTTTATATCATGGAGGTATAATGGTAATGGAATTTTAAATTTTTGACATGCGATGCATCTTGATATCCCAATAGGAAATATCACATTTCAAACCATGTTGCCTTCACGATGACTAATCACACCCTCCCCACCAACAAAAATAAGTAATTTAAAAATATGGTTGTCCCTAGGAAGAGTACAAGGAGTGCTTTTAACGAATGAATGAGTAAAGGTAATTGGAATAATGGAACTATGCTTTCCTTCAAACCTCAAGACGATAAAATATATTGTTTTGAAATTTTGCCAAAACGCATAACTCATGAGCACTAAAAGCATAAATGCACACATCCTAATTATTAGGTAAAACGTCTAAAATAGTGACATAAACCACTAAAAACGAGATGAGCTTCAAAATAAGTGTTTGTGAAAGATGAAGAATTCCTCTAGGGTCTACTAAACTTCCAGTCTCAATTTCTTTCTAATACTTAATTCTTTCATAATAGTGTAATCTTTTCCGAGTTTTTTTTTTATTAAAAACCCTTGCCTTAAAAAAGATAAAAGAATAATAAGCTTACAGAGGGTTCTTAAAATTACAAAGAAGCAATATAAGGTCTACTTTACTCTAAAACGTAAGAAAACATTACCCCAACCATAGAGCGAAGAGGTTTTTCTCTTAAAAAAATATAAAAAGGGAGAGAGAGAGAGAGAGAGAGAGAGAGAGAGAGAGGGGGGAGGAGAGAGAGAGAGGGGAGAGGGGGGAGAGAGAGAGAAAGAGGAGAGGGGAGGGAGAGGGGGAGAGAGAGAGAGGGAGAGGGGGAGAGAAGAGAGAGAGAGAGGAGAGAGGGGGGGAGGGAGAGAGAGAGAGAGAGAGAGAGAGAGAGAGAGAGAGAGAGAGAGAGAGAGAGAGAGAGAGAGAGAGAGAGAGAGAGAGAGAGAGGGATTTACCTTCTCGGTAATACCTTGTAAAAATGAGATCCTATTAAATTTACATACTAGCACTTTGTGTAAATGTTTTTAATAAAAAAAAAAAAAAATTAATAAGGAAAATTTAATAAGGAAAATGTCTTACTATCTCACATCTTCTCCTCAATAGGATCTTCCAAGAAGAGCTTTGAACCTTAAACCGAAACTAAAAGAGCTCATTAGAGACGATGAAGAAGACATAAAAAGGCTTTATTCATTTATAACTGTAACTTGTTTGTTCCAAGAAATATAGAACCTCCTACCGCTAATGACAATAGTAGATGCTGTATATTATAATAAATAAATCTCGGTTAATATTCAAGATAGAGAAAAAGTGTACTTAAGCATAAATCCTCTAAATTTTTAAAGGGTTTTCCCTCAGTGGCGTGCAACAATAAACACTTATTCTTGTTAAACTGACAAGAGTTGGATATATTACGAACGAGTAATACAGCAGACATAGTTAATAAGCAGAGGTTTCTCTAAAGAAGGAGCTTCATCGATTTATTCCATACAGCTCTTACGCAAGAAAAGGTTTCCCCTCTCCAATGTCGCACATTAGAGAGACATTTTCTTTTTCTTTTTTTTCTAAACCCGCCTATAACGACCAATACCAGCCGACAATAAAGATACAGCGAGTATTGTGCATGGATTAGGGAAAGGGCTTGGAATAATGCTAAACCCACTGGGATTATAGCAACTGCTTATATTTGGATGCACGGAAAGCCCATTCAGGATATTAACACCCTATTTCCATATCACAACCTTCACATAATACCCAACAGTACCCAATGGAATATTCTTGGATTATGGCAGCCTTCAAACAAGCCCATATGGTAGCAACTCACCCACCCTCTAAGGCTGTGTTATTTAACTTGTCGCTATCAAGAGAAATGTTTTAATGAAAATAGAACAAAAATAATTAAACAGTTGGGACTAACCAACATTTGCATCTTATATCATTCTAAATAATAATTTTCTTCTCACACAGACATAAGAAACTCATTCACGGATAACACACAAACACTTCATGACTAGAACTGAACCACCTTTAGTACACTGTAATGTAACACAATTTAATATCAAACAGTTACTCTCAGACTGCAGACTAATAACAGACGATGACTTACCGACTAACCTTTCAGTACTACTACATGACATTATGATGAAACATCTCTAAGAGGCACCATTTTCAACCAAATTCTCAACTGCTCACTCCACTAACATTGAAGTGTAGGTTTAAAAAACTTGCTTTCTGCTCCTATTACTATCCACTGGAGAAAACGTAACAGTGATTTTATTTTACTATATTTACTTTACCATATATTTAATAATAAGGTGGCTTTACCAACTTTTTGATTTTTGTAAGAACAAGCTCAAATTGTGACACACCTAAAAATAAATATTGTATAATATGTATAATTAGAGCTCCTCAACAAAGGCTATTTCTCCTCAGGAAAATTCCACAAAAGCTTACTAATGTAATCAAATGGAAAAACGAAAAACTCAAGAACCGATTCCATTCTACTGCTGGATAACATGTAGATTTAGTTTAGTAAGAATATATAATGTGAATTATAATATTTTAGTAATTCCTCCCATAATATGGTAACTTCCTATTTCCTCTCATTTCCGCAAACCCGAATATAACATAATCATAATAAGTAAAAATGAAGTGTATAAAAATCTTTTAGAAATAAATAAAGAATATAAAAGGCTAAACTAAACTAAAATTATTATCTAGGGAAATAATTAAAATTAATACCATAAACAAATAAGTAGACGAAACACAGAAAAAACAATATAATAAAGTTGAAATATAATGAAAGACAAAAATAAAGTTTTAAAAAAAATTAACAATATAAAGTTAAATTTAAAATATGTTATTACATGTTTAGATAAATTAATAAAAATGTATAGCTTTCAAGTGGTCGAGATAGTTTCTATGTATATATTTCACTTTTAGTCAGTAGCTTATGTATCAGTAAGCAATGACGTTTACAGTTAATCAGTATGTGTTTCACTTTCAGAAGCAGATTATAACATCAAAAAATCAGGTAAGAGATCGGGTAAGGTTAATAGAACGTAACAATGAATGGTGATAAACATATATTACATTTAGTGATAAATATCACTAAACATATCATTTCTAGATTAACTTTCAAGTCTTCTGTTGATAAATCTGTCGGTATATGGTTCTTCTTTAGTGAAAGAAAAAGAATAGAATATGAACTGTCGTTATAAAGGACCATACTTAAGGTACGCCTATTTAATAAAACCTCTGCATCACTGACCTTTTTACTTTTATTTTAAGCGGGTAATCCTTTTGATTGATCTATGAAGGCATTACTCACTTTCGATGGGGTAGGTTTAGGCATGTGAAAAATATTACTCCTTAATTACTGTTGGGCCCAATGATTTCTATCAAAAATGCTTAATTAAATCTTAAAAACAATTAATTTTGGAATAACTGTGCAACATATGGAGGGTATGGAGATTGATGGGGTTGTAGAGAAAGGGGAGGATATCCAATAACATATTCGGATTGGAAAGCACCCCTCCTATATAGGCTGTTCCAATATACCTACCCCCAAAAGGTGTATATGGCTGCTCTGAATATGTAATGGATTCAACACATTCCGTCCGTGAATTCATAAAAGTATCTATCGGTATTAAATTTATTTAGGGTTAATTTTCTTATCGCTTATATTTTATAGTATTAGTTTAAATAATACTATCAAAGCCCTTAAACTTTGAAAAGAATGCAGAATGTAATATCTCCAATTGCAAACCCTAATGTTAAAAATGTGTAAATAACAATATTCATAGTTTCTATAAATTTCTATAAATTCTATTTTGAATTTTCGAAAATCCTCTATTTAACCCCCCCCCCTCCCACGGTCCTATTTCAACCGTTAACGAACTTGACCTTTATTATATTTATTTACGTCTACGTCATGCTAATATGGCTAATTAGGACGGTCCATCAACAGGTTACCACACTTTTCTAGCCAGGCTGGGACTAAGGATTTTAGCAGATTTCCCTTAAAGAGGGACTCATGACGGGATTTTCGAAATATTTCTTCAAATGTCCATCGATCCTACCCAGGAGATGACGAATCTGAGGTCCATTCAAAACTATATCTATCTATATCGCTCTAGCGGTCGCAATTTTTGTTTGATCGTTACCAATCTCGATATTTAAACGATTTATACAAAAAGACAGATCAAGTTCGTTAATGGCTGAAATCGGACCAGTGGGAGGGGGGGTTTAGAGAGGGATTTTCGAAAATTCGAAATATCTCCGTTACCATACGTCGGATTGTATAGAACCAATCTTATTGCAAATTAAATTTACTATAAATATTGGTATATACATTTATTCTCTATCTTGAATACTAAACGAGATATTTCCATTTTTATTTAATGTGGGCGGCTAACGGACGAATGAGTTTCCCGCCAAAAGCTATTTCCGCCGTTTCCGCAATTGTTCGGCTATCGAATGGAGATTTCTCTATTGTATAACTTCATGGAATCTACTTAGTTTACGCAGCCCCTGAGTGATGGACTTTTATTTAATGAGTACGCTACCAAAACAATTCCTATTCCCCAGGTGGGAATCGAAGTTGCCACTCTAGGTTTACCACCTGAGATTAAGGCCTATGCCTTAACTCACATGGCGAACCTGAGCCCCGCTTGACCTTTAGTTTTACATAATACGCTTATAAATTCAGTTTGGCAACGATGTAAAAATGTGGCAAAGCAGAAGGATATGGTTGTATATAATTAACCTACTGGATATGAACGTTAAACATTTCTTAAAATGGAAAAATCCCGATAAAAGTACAACCTTCATCACGGAAATCCTTTAAGAACATTATACAATGCAATATCCAGCAAATTAACCAAGTTAATGGAATGGACTGATCAACTGTGAATTACCGACTAACATTTCAGATCGACAAGCATAATTAGTTTAGTAAATCGTTAGATCGATATGATTTTCCCGATATTAGCTTGGGCATCGGTAAACCCGGAAGACTGACTCCGATAACGGTAGAAATACCACACATGAACCTCAATCGCAATGACGTGATGGAACAATCTGCCTGGATTCTCTAGAGCAGGGGTCAGCAACCTTTTCAATCAACGTTTTTTGGCGGGCCACAGAAAAATAAAATTACACACACACACTCATATATATATATATATATATATATATATATATATATATATATATATATATATAAAATAACAATATATTCAGTGGAGAATGTCTATAAAATAATTTCAATTTTAGAAATGCTTGCTGGCAGCATAAACATGTTTAAAGTGCCGTGTGTGGCCCGCGGGCCGCACGTTGCTCATCCCTGCTCTAGAGAGTTATTTTAAAGCTTGACTCACTAAAAAAGTTCGTAGAATTGCACAAGGAACTCTTCCCACAGTTCACTCCCAAAAAGTCGTTAGAAGTTGGATCTTCAAGGCTTTGGTTAAACGCGTAGAGAGTTTTCACCAAATTTAACCATTTAATAATAATTTCAGCATATATGTAACACATGTAAACCTATGTAAAAAAAATAATTATACATTGAGTACGAACTCAATGTCAATTAATGGACTCCAAAGTTAAAATTTTTCTGTATTAAACGTGGCTGGTGGACAACGAGAGAAAAGAGGGAGAGAGTGTATGTGTGTGTGTGTGTGTGTGAGAGAGAGAGAGAGAGAGAGAGAGAGGGAGAGGGAGAGAGAGAGAGAGAGAGAGAGAGAGAGAGAGAGAGAGAGAGAGAGAGAGAGAGAGAGAGAGAGAGAGAGAGAGAGAGAGAGAGAGAGAGAGAGTGAGAGACAGAGAGAGAGAGAGAGAGAGAGAGAGAGAGAGAGAGAGAGAGAGAGAGAGAGAGAGAGAGAGAGAGAGAGAGAGATCTTAATAACTCTTTAATTAACGAATGTTGGCAAGACACAAATCCCCACCACAAACATAAATATTTCGAGCAAAGCTTATCAGTTTGAAGAGTAAAATGCCGGGCCCGAATGTGTTAATTCTATTAAAAATAGCCTATAGGAGAGATGAAACATAGGCAAGGATGGCGGAGGACTAAAGAAAGTATATCTGAAGAGAGGGACTGTCAAGCAAAAGGAAAAAAAAACTAAAATCAAATTTTGACCTACTAGGCACAAATAACTTTCGCGAGTTTGGCGCCTATTTACAATAAAATAAATAAATAAAAATATCCTTAGTTAAAAAAAGTCCGTCACGCAGGGGCTGCGTAAACTAAGCAGATTTCCCACGTGAAGTTTTACAATAGAGAAGTCTGCCCAATAACAAGAGTAGTAAGTAGTAAGGGATCACTAAACTTATATACGAGGGACGAATAGTTACGAAAACGGCCGTCAGGGCTCTCATCGGAATGTACCAAACAGCCACTCCTGCCGAACAATGCAGAATACAAATGCAAATATCTCGGTTAATATTCAAGATACAGAATAAATGTATAGATCAATATTTATAGTAAATGTAATTCGCAATAAGATTGATTCTATACAATTTTTCGATCCGACGCATAATAAACGAGATATTTTGAATTTTCCGAAAATCCCCCTCTAAACCCCCCCCTCCCACTGGTCCGATTTCAGCCATTAACGAACTTGATCTTCCTTTTTACATAAAGCGATTAAATACCGAGTTTGGTAACAATCAAACAAAATTTGCAACCGCTAGAGTGTTAACAGACATATATATATATATATACAATTTTGAATTGGCCTCATTTTCGTCATCTCCTGGGTAGGATCGATGGACGTTTGAAGAAATTTTTCGAAACTCGCGTCATGAGTACGACCTCAATAGCTGATTTCCCTTAAGGGAAATCTGCTAAAAATAAATTAAAGAACTTCAATTCTAAAAGATGTTATATACACCAGATGTATACTATCAAAACTGTTCAGTTATTAAATAAAACTAGAAAATAAATTATTTTTCAACCAATTTTAATGGCAAATAAATAAGTTATGATCAGGTACATTGTATCTTTAAGACGGGCTGGACTGGTTTCTTATCACTAATGGAAACATGTCATCCTTTAAAAAAAATCGCATGTCAATAAATTAAAAATATGTATGTCCTATATTTAGAGTGGTATTAAGATTGTAAGTGTATTCTATTTAAATATTATAAAATGTATTCATGAAATTTGCTCTAATTTTATAACGAATGTATTACATAAGTATAATGCTATTCAGTAATATTTAAAGAAATTAATTGACATAATATTAGTAATTTTTTCATAGGATTCAAAAGTATTTGACGTATCCTATTAGGTTATGTTAACATTTAATAGAAATAAATTCATTTCGCTTCAAATGAAAACATAATTACACTGAAATGTGGTTTTAACATACTGCAAGTTTGTCTCTACACGGGCATGTTTTGTGTCCGCAATCTGTTGAGACAGCAGTTTATGAGCTATAATTTGAAACTAAAATACATTCTCCAAATTCTAGGAAGGTAATAACAAGTGTTAATTATGCATTTCTTGAGCGACAAAATTTTTGTTTGACGACAGTTAATGCGAGTCGTGAAGAAATGATTTAATCCCACTGACTGAATTGATACCTGTAAAAGCTTGGCGGAAATCGCTTTGATGTAGAGGATTAACTAAGCAAACAACCAGATTTACCTGTGACAATTGTAAGCACTCGATATACCTTTGATCAAGCCGGATAGATAGGCCTACATCAAAGTTTCTACTGTCGGCTAACTTACACGACAACTTAATCACCAGTTGGAATTTACTTAGGAGAGAGAAAAATGGTTTAAACACATTTTAGCAGAATTCCCTTATGAAAAATTTTCTCTTGAGAAATCAGCTTTTGAGTAGAATGATTTTTTAAGTTAATGATTTTAACGGAGATGAGATCCTTAAGCATACATGAGTGTACACATACAAATATATACATACACACACACTAAGGTAACCGGCGTTCCACGGGAAACCTTTAAAGAGTGCATTTATTTCTTTGCCAATTCGTTGTTTAAAACACAATGGGCCATAATCACACGACTGTTAACGTTCTGGTGATAGTAATTTGTGTTTTACCATTACCAAAGTCGAAATTTAAGCGCTTCAGATAGAACTAAAGATCAAGTTCGTTAACGACTAACACAAATCAGACAGAGGGGGTGTTAAAGGAGAGAAAAATAAAATAAAATCGAAATGTCTCTGTTTTTTTGAGTCGGATTGAAAAATGTCCATACACCCACTTTTCTCTGTAAATTTAATTTTCTACAATTCTTATCATTTTTTTTCTTTCTTTAGCTCAATTATTTTTAACATGTTCAGTCTTAAGTTGACATGCGTTTCTACTCATGCCATTTTCAACTAAAGATATAGTTTAAAAACCTTCGAATTTCGGAAGAAATAAAGGTAAAATATGAGATGACGTCATCAGTGTGGTTTATGCAGCATCAGAGTGACGGGATTTTTTAGAGGATAACACACGTTTCGACTAATCAATGCTTAAATTACTAAAAGGAACTAAAGTTAGTAGCGCAAGAGCTCACTAAACTGGGCAGTTTTCACATGTATTGGACTGACATAAAATTGACGCAATATCACATTTTACTCTCCCTTAGTTAAACGCCAAGGTATACAAGATTTGTTGTATGTACTAACATTGAATTGTCTTTGGTATTTCAGCGTAAGTGATAATCCCATTGGTAGGTGAAGGAATTTACTCAAGCCTAATACCATAAATTTATTTAAGTTACTAATTAAAGTTATTAGCATTATTTTATAATAAAGATTAATTATGCGACATTTCCAGGTTGTACAATTCAACTCCGGTCTCCGGCTATAACCTACTTGATGTAAAATCTTCCCGAATCACACAGCCGCTATGGAAGGCACAACACTTCGCTGTTTGTCCAAAAAGAGTCATTACAAAAAAATCTTGTTGTACATAACATAGAAAACTATGGATCACTATTGAAAACTTTATTAACGCGTAGGTAACTGTATAAATGAAACCCCCGAAGAGCTTTAAAAATGATATCAAAGCCGAAAGTGATAATCACTGATGATTGAAATATCAAAATATCTCCGTTATTATACATCATATCGAAAAAAATGTATAGAGACCATATTTGTCCAAATTTGATGTTCTATTAATATTGTTACATACATGTTTTCTCTATCTAGTGATTGACACGAATTTCGAAAGTCTTTGTACAAACTTTCAAGTCCTAGAATTATTAGGAATCGTTAAGGAGGAACGAGTAAGATAAACTTTTTCAATTTCAGAATACTACTTGAAACTGAAAATCTTAAAAAAGAACTAAGAGTTCCTTAAAGCATTTATTTACTTGCAGAGTTTTCCAACACAATTATCACATTGACAGGTTATCCTCAAAGGAAAAAAAGACAACCAGAAAGAAGTTCTATTATTAAAACAACTAAAATAAACCGCAAATCATGAAAATGAAAATAAAATAAAACAATAGCACAATTAATAAAAACCAATACAAAAATATGTTATAGGAAATCAACAAACAAACTAGTAGATTACATGAATTAAATACAATAGCATCGTCATTGCAACTTGAAGAATCGGTGTAACTAGTGAATGGATGTTTAGCAACTATTTCATTCTGGTTCTCCATTTAAAAGATTTGCCATATTAAAACAGTCGTGACTTACAGTCCTCACTCAGTATCAAGGCGTTCCAGTTTTCAATGACAGACCCTTTCAGCTTGATCCTTTATACAAGTAAACACAAGCAAAATAATGTCTCGAAGCTTTGATTTTGCATAGAGAAAACTCACCAAAAACGGTCATTTTGACGAATTTATGGAAAATTCGAACTCGAAGGTGAATGTTTGGTGTGTGGGTTAGTTAAGTATGCTAAAAGAAGATTTGAAATATGTAAAATTTATATTAGGTAGCGCCTCTACAGTATGTAACAACGACACAGATAAATTAGGCAAATAGGCCAATATAAAATTGATTAAATTTATATAGGGTATAAGCCCTGATAATAGGAACCGATTGATCAGTAGCCAATAGGTAGAACATACAACGAACTTCATAACAATGTTCTAATCATTATTCATTCATATTCCTTGATTGCTGTAAGAAATTACAACGTATAAAGTAAGCAGCATGCTTCATAGTAGTCTATCATGCTCATAGATAACAAAAAAAAAGTCTTTTACACAAGGGCTGCGTGAGCTCAGCAGATTTGACCACGCATGGCAAACTGCTGCTCTTATCTCGCCATATGTTATCTATTTCCAAATAAAAATCCCATGAGTAGAAGTGGTCTGTCAATAAATTCTTAAGTGATGACGTCTTCACGCAACCTATTTACATGTATCTCATGTAGTAAAGGTCTTTTGAAAACAACATTGGGTATTCAGACAAGATAATAAGACTTCCTGTAGGCTGACAATTTAAAAACTCCAAAATCTGGGTTAATATTCGAGAAAAATAGTATAGAACATTTACAGACAATTCAATTTACAAGATTGGTCTAAATGATTTTTCAATCAAACTCAAAGTAGAGGAGATATTTTGGATTTGACAAGGAAGTTTGAAGAAATATTTGGAAAATCGTGTCAAGAGTTGATAATAAGAGAACGAGGTCAATGAATTTCAAATAGGTTTAAATTTATGATGGGTAGAATTTGTCAAAAGATAATGAATAGATGCTATTCCATAAATATTCCTCAATTTGATGTCTAAGGGAGAAGACATATTTTTCTACTTGAGTTACTTTAAGGAATGTTATTCTTCAGGGATGAATACATGCCGGAGTCATTTTCGGAATGTGCAGGCTGGCAAGTTGTGATTGGAAATAAAGACCAGAGATAGGGGAGACAAAGGGGGAAAACTATTTATAGAAAAAGGGATTGAAACAGGTCAATCGATGAGACCTAAATCTATTCTCTTTCTGTTCCAATTTTGTGAATGAAGTGTGGAATGAGGGGATCTGGGATGAAGTATCCGGATGGAACAGGCACGTATTGATTGGGCCCAGGAAGGAAGAGAAAGAGAGTGACATTTGACTGGCGGCGGTAAAGGGCATGTGTACCTGCGTAGGGAGGTTGCCATAGGAACGGGGGTACGGACCCCTTGTTCCAAGCATGGCATTCATCATTCCCTCGCCAATTGGACCACCAGTTAGGTCCAATTAAAAGGCACAATGAGGGCCGACAGGAAACATCCTTCTAGCCAGCTTTCAACGGATCGTATAACTCGTCCGAATTGAGTCGCTGTTTGCCAATAGTTGAAACCTATTTTGTCGGACGGTTAATCCGACTAATGGCAGGATTTCGAGAGAGTGACTCCATGAAGAGGAAACGGCTGTAGGTGTGGGTCTATTATCAGATATCAAAGGAGAAAAAAATGACCTTTCGCCTTGCCTGCCTTCACATCCATCTAATCTACTCCTGACCTTTAAGCCCCGGTATAAAGTCGCTATAAAATTATCTCTGTCTGTTATCTTGCATTGTTACCTATCAAGCAAGAACCATATGATAATCCATCTTATGTCATACATTCGACATAGCAAATATACAGTTTACTATCTGCAAGCAACCTTTCAACATCTGCTTAGTTCAAACAAATTGATAAGAATGTGATACCAAAAGCATAACTATACCTTTCATCTTTGTGTTGAGGTGTAAGGCTTTGATTATCCAGTTTTGACGTTGTAAATAACAAATCCTCAGGAGATGAATGACACTCTCACACAAATATCAAATTGAAATCACTGAAACATCACACACTGATTTCTGCACTGAGAGGAAGGCTCGAACCACTGGGACAGCTTGACAACACCTCGGGAGGTTTTCGCGCGGGCGGACTTGTCGAACTGAGCCTCTGGCGCTAAGCTCGCTTTATTGTGTGAAGCTCTAGATGTAGCAAGGGAGAGAGAGCTGGTAGCTTGAGGCTCGTGGCTGAGACCGAGTGAGGAGAGAGGTGAATGTTCGGCAGAGTTCGGCTCCAGTCGGCCCCTCTCCCTTCCCTTACACTTGTTGGTTCCACTCTACAGACCGCTCTGAAAACATTATACCCCCCAACCAAGGACGCCCTCTCTCAGTCTTCTCTTTAAATACCATCCACTTCTTCTGGCCCGCCAAGATCCTCGCCGAGAAACAACCTTACAGCTATCCTGATCAAATCAGTGCTTAAGGAACGGAATTTATATTATAAGAGTCAAATATTTATTTATTTTAGACCGTATTCACTTTAATGAATAAAGAATATCCCAAAGCATATTAAAAAATAAGACTTAATATGTTATCAGTTCTTTGAAATTTGACACTCAAAAATATTTTTTTAAATATTTAATATGTTTGTCTTTCATGTTTTATCGTATAACAACAAATAAAAAAAGTCATCCACACAGTCACCCGAAGTTAACACTTAATTGCATTCTGGTAATATCAACGGAATTAATATTAATACAAAGAATATCCAATGAATTTTATTTGATTATTTTTTATTATGAGAACAGGAGTTCAAGTTAGCCATGTGAGTTTAGACGTTTATCTAAATAAACTTGGAAAACCTGGAGTCACAGGTTCGATAGAATAAGAATGTATTTAGATCAGAACCCAGTAAATGAAATCCTTACCCCTATCCTGGTTAAAAAAGTGTAATAACTTGACGATAACCCGTTCCAATTAGCCTTCGTAGCACAAAATGGACGTTAATAAATAATAATAATATCAGAACAAATATTTTCTTGTCAGAACTAGTTTTAATTCTTAAAACACGAGTCAGATTGATGGTTGCGTTATATATATATACGTCATCAATTTTCATTGGCATTGAAGCATTTTATAATAAATATATATTTTAAATTAACGTTCACTATTCAGGTTTTTTTAATAATACTGAGGCTATTCAGGACAGGTTATCTATAGGTCACCACCCTTTTCTAAACAGGGTGCAACCAAAATTTATATTTACAGAGTGGGTGAGTAAATAAAATCCTATTGGCCTTTTGAGAATTGAACTCAACAATCTAGGTTTACCAAGTGAGATTAATTAATCCATAATTCAGATTACCGTGACTTTCAAATACATTTCTGGAATATTGAGAGATGATTGCTTATGAGCTAGTTCATTCTTCAAACTCTCACAAAGGTCAAAAATCAGCTTGTTCAGAATATATCTGTAACTTCTGAGTCGTATAATAAACAAACGTTTAGTATAGAGAAGCTTTGCAATAAATATCATAAACACTAATTATCTGCTTTAAAAATGTCTTCAGGATCGCAAAGTACCAGAGCCAGTGAAATAATAATTAATAATAAAATACTCGCATTTATACCTTTGTTGGACAATTAAAACAAGAAATAAATCATTACTCCAGAAGAAAGACACTACACTGACGGGTGAAATAACGGGGGTTAGAGGGGAGGATTTTAGAAATGTCTCCCTAACTATATGTCAGATCGAAAAAGTGTAGAGAATCAATCTTATTCCAAATTAAATTTACGATAAACATTGTTATACAAATTTATTCTCTATCTTGAATATTAACCAAGATATTTGCATTTTTTTAGTTTTCAGCCTTTAGCAAATCCGTATTCCTTCTCATGCAACATAAGCAATACACTGTTATACAATAGACCACTTAATTCGAAGCTTAAATACCATATATTGTTTTCAAGAGACATTTATTATACGAGATACATGCAAATATGTTTTGTTAATCCCCCCTGTCTAAAGTTTTTTTAATAATAAAATTTGAGCGATTGAGATAAACATTATTCTGGTTCGTTATAAATTACAGTAATAGATATAATACATAGTTTTCAATAAAATTAATATGTTATATTCAGATATCTTTCAATAATTGTTTTTCTTTCCGGTGAAGAATATTTCTATCTAACTGTTCAGCCAGACAGAGAGGTTGGCTAACCTGTTTCTTTACAATTCAGACGCTTTTTAGGTTATTAAAATTGACTGAAAGATTTCTCATTACCATTTGCATATATATTCACGACGTTGTTAAGTGTTACCAGTATGCAGATTTATCTATTGCAGAACTTCACTTTCAATCAACTTCAACTTTAAATCAAATTTGGACAGGGACACAGAAACAGAAAAACTCCGCCACGCAGGGTCTGTGTTAACTTAGCAGATTTCCCACGTGGGCCACGCATTGGCATTTATCTCAAAACTTTAAAGTTCAATGAGAACAATATTTGACATTTAAGCTTCAAATAAAGTGCTTCATAACATAATAGAATAGAATATTGTTAATACGTGATGAGTAGGAGTGGGGCTTTACTGAAGACCGAAAACTAAAAAATGCAAATATCTCAGTTAATAATCAAGATACTGAAAAAATGTACATAACAACATTTATAGAACATTACATTTGCAATAAGATTGGTTCTATACAATTCATCAATCCAACCGAAGATATTAAGAATTTTCGAAATTCTCCCCCTCTAAACCCCCCCTCTCCCTGGTCCGATTTCAGCCGTTAACGAACTTGATCTTTCTTTTTACATAAAACGACTAAATATCGAGTTTGGTAATGATCAAACAAAAATTGCGACCGCTAGAGCGGCAACAGTCAAATATATATATATATATATATATATATATATATAATTTTGAACAGACCTCAATCATCACGTAAAATCCGTTGTCCAAGAAACAGACTCTACAACACTCTGCTCAGCCATTATTGCTATGAGTTATGTGAAATGTGGCGTATATGAAAAAATTTGTTGTTATATATATATATATATATATATATATATATATATATATATATATATATATATATATATATATATATAGTTTTAAACGGACCTCATTTTCGTCATCTACTAGGTAGTGTAAGTCTAGCAAGTATGGCCTGTTAACAAGAAGCATTGACTGTTCTCTCTTATTAAATAAGCTCCGTTTAAACACATGTTTGCTACATGACAACCCACTCCTGTTCAACCCTTCGAAATATGTTGAACAAAATGAAAGCCTGTAAAACAAAACTATCCGCTTGGGTAGAACAAGTATGTCGGAATGTGAAACATCCAACGAGAATAAGAAGATAACAGTGTGAAACAGAGTCCTTGAGACTTGAACTGTTACATACAGGAACAGCAAGAGCTGGAGCCGGCCTTCAGTTGCCTTGCAGCATTCCCCTCAATTCGTAACCTCATGGCCGCCCCTCACAAAGACAAGGATATATATTAAAATTAATTGACTATAACTATGAAATGAAATAGAATTATAAACAGACTTAACATAGGGGAATTGCCCTCAGTAAAACCGCGTTTCAAATCATTACTCTGCGAATACTCCATTTTAAAAGTCCGTCACATGAAGAATGTTCAATGAAAAAAGTCCGTCACGCAGGGGCTGCGTAAACTAAGCAGATTTCCCACGTTTCTTCAGTTTTATAACAGATAAATCTAAATACTGGTAACACCACCGGAAAATTAGGAAATAAATGAAAGTTATTATTATTTATTAACGTCCGCTTTTTGCAACTCAGGCTAATTGGGACGGGTTATCTACAGGTTACCACCCTTTTCTAGCCGGGGTGGGACTTATGATGTTATTTAATGAATTTTGTCACTAAATAATTTTCCGCGCCCAGGCGAGAGTCGAACCGTTACTCTAGGGGTACTATGTGAGATTAAGGTCAACGCTTTAACTCAAATGGCTAACCTGAGCCCCAAAAAAATGAATGTTAAAAAGTAGAAGAAGAATTATTCCGCGCTTAGAAGAAATATGGCTTATAATTTTGAGGTTATGGTCGCTAAATCTAATATAAGAGACTTTGACAAATTATAATCCTCAAGTATATCTTGTTTTTGTTTGTCATTAAAACTTATACACTAAGCAGATTTCCCACGTTTCTTCAGTTTTGCAATAGATAATACATACTGGTAACACCACCGTGAATGTTAAGCGAATAAATACAAACGGTAATAAGAAATAATTCAGTTAATTTACAAGTTAATGATGTCTATAACTATTCATTGCGTATGAAATAGTATTGTAAAAAGTAATAAACTTGGCAAAAAAAAAATATCCTTGGGAAGATTTCCTATTTGGGAAAAATAGTTAATAAAGTTGTTTAACTTACAAAATGAGCTTTAATTACGTTGTCATACCAATCGTTACCTGTAACAAAAAAATATTATTAGCAAATAGGTAAGTATTATAATATTAATTAAGAATATATATATATATATATATAAATATGTCAAACATTTTTAACTGACAGTAAATAATTTTTAGAAAGTAAAATCAAATTTCGTTATCTGTGTGACATTTGATTGTCATCACATGTGCAACTCTAACGTCTCCAATCAACATTATGAATCTTACCCCCAAAGGGGGCCTCTTGATTTTCCTGGTAAGATTCAAAGTTTGATTTTTTTAAGAAGATGTCCAAAGCTATTCGTATTCGTTTATGACCTCTTCATGTTATTTGATCGAGTTACAGCTGAAGTTCTACTCTTCTGTATGGACAAAATGTTCGAATCACATGAGTTGAAGTGGGGGTTCAATGAAGGCTGAAAGAAGGAAATATGAATAATTCGCTTAATTTTTGAGCTACAAAAAATGTATAGAATAACAAGTGTGGAAAGTCAATAGTTTAACACAATTTCACTGATAATAACGAAGAAATTTAGAATTTTCGAATTCCCCCACTAGCTCCTAGTCCTGATCTTATAGCAGTATAACCACGAAACTACTAAATATGAGAGCATGAATGAAACTACTAAATATCGTATTGATCAAATAAACATTTTCGAGTTCAGAACGTAACATGTTAAATGACGATGTCATCACAGAACGTACTAGCATGTATCTCCCACATTCGAAGTTCAATGAATGATTTCCCTTAAGAGATATTCCTAGAAAAACTTCAATAACTAAAAAGAATACGGGTTTTAATAAAGAAAACTAGATAGTATGTATGTTTATTTAAGTATTCATAAATGAAATCCTAGTATATTTCAAACAATAGGTTTATAACACAAAATGATAAGAACGAAAATTAGGAAATAAATGAGTCGGACTTTTTGACTCATTTATTTAATAATCAAGTAAAAAAGTCCGTCACGCAGGGCTGCGTAAACTAGGCAGATGTCCCAAGTAAAGTTTTATAATAGAGAAATTTCACGAGAGCCAAACAGTTACGGAAACGGCCGAACTAGCTTTTGACGGAAACTAGAACCGAAGTTAGCCGATCTCATCTCGTCCGTTATCCGCACACACTTAATAAAAATGCAGATATCTCGGTTAATATTCAAGATAGAGAATAAATGTATAGAACAATATTTATATTTTGAAAACCGCGTCATGAGTAAGAGCTCAAATGAAGTGAGGTCGTAGTCCTTCCCTTAAGGGAAATCTGCTAAAAATAGAAGAAGAATTATTCTGGGCTTAGAAGAAATACGGTTTATAATTTTGAGGTAATGGTCGCTAAATCTAATATATAAGTTTGACAAATTATAATCCTCAAGTATATGTTGTTCTTGTTTTATTATGTAGTCGATTCATTAAAATTTATATATAGCATCTTTAGCGGGACCTCAATAAGACAGATATAATACAAAAAACACCGTAATACACCTACACTTGGAGACCGTAAATATAATAAAGTATAAAAATATACAGGTTGTTGCGAGAGAAAGTATCCATTACATTTTGAAGGAGCTTTATATACTCAAAGGGAGTTTTCCACACCAACGCCCTTCCATCCCACACTCTATACACTCAAACAAGCAATTTTATACCAAAAATACAAGAAAAAAATTCAAGACAAATAATATCCCTATATTTTACGGCATGTTTTCTTTGATTTACCAACCGTCTTCATTTTCATTTTCCATTATTACGAAACCCTTTTCTAAACTTAGCCTTCGGACCTAATTGCAATATTTAGATTGTGACAGACTCAGGATCGGTCACACATACCTGACACATAGACACTTAATGACAAGGACTGATAACCCTATATGCAAATACTGCAACAAACACCTTACGATAAAACACATACTGACAGACTGCATCCAACGAAAAAACCTTCACATACCCCACGATATGACAGAACTATTAACTGACAGCAGCCAATATATTCCACAAATACTAACAAATCTAAAACACATCAACATTGACAAAAACATATAATACAAAATAGAATAGGTCTACAGCATACGTAAAAAGATTTAAAAGGGCTAACTTTTAGCAGATTTCCCTTAAGGGAAATCAGCTATTGAGGTTGTACTCATGACGGAATTTTCGACATTTTTCTTCAAATGTCCATCGATCCTACCTAGTAGATGACGAAAATGAGGTCCGTTCAAAACTGTATATATATATCTATATATTTGTCTGTTACCGCTCTAGCGGTCGCAATTTTTGTTTAATCCTTACCAAACTTCATATTTAAGCGTTTTATGTAAAAAGAAAGATCAAGTTCGTTAATGGCTGAAATCGGACCAGTGGGAGGGGGGGTTTAGAGGGGAGGATTTTCGAAAATTCGAGATATCTCCGTTACTATACGTCGGATCGAAAAATTATACAGAATCAATCTTATTACAAATTAAATTTACTATAAATAGTGTTATATACATTTATTCTCTATCTTGAATATTAACCGAGATATTTACATTTTTCAGTTTTCACCAAACCGCCACTTCTACTCATGTTACGTAAACAATACTCTGATACATAATAAATCACATTATTGGAATTTTAATTCCAAAAATTGTATTCAAGAGACCTTTATTATACGAGATACATGCAAATATGTACTGGTGACTCCCCCCCCCATCTTAAAGTTTTGGACTACTAAAATTTTATTGATTGAGATAATTATTCTGACTCATTATTAATTACAGTACTAGATATAGTAAATAGTTCTCAATAAAATTAATGAGTTATATTCTGATATATTTCAGTAATTGTTTTTCTTTCCGGTGTGAGGCGGGACCCGTTTGATAACATTTCTAACCTAACGCTTCCTGTCGGCAGGCTATTGAAATTGGATGAAACATTTCTTATTTCCGCTTGTATTTATTCACGGTGTTGTGTTAGCAGTATGTATATTTATCTATTACTAAACTTCACGAGGGAAATCTGCTTAGTTTACGCAGCCCCTGCGTGACGGACTTTTATTGTATTCTTTAGACAAAGCACGGATATGAGAAAGAATCAGATAGTAAAGAAATATTTTCCATAATATAAAAGTACAAAATGGTAAGCACATGAAGGAGTAAATATATTATCCGAATAATGCCAATCACCATCGCTGTGGGACACAAAACTAAATAAATTTAAAAAAAATAATAATATTAATGTACTAGTATATAGGAATAACATATATTAGCAGATTTCCCTTAAGGGAAATCAGCTATTGAGGTCGTACTCATGACGCGATTTTCGAAAAATTTCTTCAAATGTCCATCGATCCTACCCAGGAGATGACGAAAATGAGGTCCGTTCAAAACTATATATATATATATATATATATATATATATATATATATATATATATATATTTGTCTGTTAACACTCTAGCGGTCGCAATTTTTGTTTGATCTTTACCAAACTCGGAATTTAATCGTTTTATGTAAAAAGGAAGATCAAGTTCGTTAATGGCTGAAATCGGACTAGTGGGAGGGGGGGTTTAGAGGGGGGATTTTCAAAAATTCGAAGTATCTCCGTTATTAAGCATCGGATCGAAAAAGTATAGAACCAGTCTTATTGCAAATTAAATTTACTATAAATATTGTTCTATACATTTATTCTGTATCTTGAATATTAACCGAGATATTTGCATTTGTATTCTGCGTGTGGTCACCAGTAGGCTATGTTCGGACTTTCCGCCGAGAGCTCTGGCGGCCGTTTCCATAACTATTCGTCCCTCGTGAATAGGTTTAGAGGTTAGGTTAACTGTTTTGGGGGCTAGAAACTACTGGGTTATTACGCCCTAAATATTGTTTTAGGTTTAGAGGTTTCTTACTACTACAGTTGTTATTAGGCAGATTTCTCTATTGTAAAACTTCTCGTGGGAAATCTGCTTAGTTTACGCAGCTCCTGCGTGACGGACTTTTTTTATTAAAACCATTTAAAATTGTTGTGTTTATTACTAGTCTAATGTTTATTAATTGTCTAATGTTCAATTGTCTTTTAATTGTCAAATGTTTATTAATTGTCTATTAGTAGTATTTAATGATAATTTGCTGTATTTAATTTTTTATTTGTTGTTTCAGTTTTTGTTATTTTTCTATAATTTTGTTTTCATTTTACATTGTGAAACTTTGAGCCAAATCGCCAAGATGAGGGTGCTCCTGTATAAATAAATAAAAATTAAAAAAGATTGTGTACAGCACTATTCAGTACGCCTAAGGTAACAAGTCTGCAAGCTGATTCAGCTTCATTTCAACCCACGTGACCGATGGCCATATAATATAAAGATATATCGCTTCGTGTTTACATTGGTTTCTTACTGCGGGAGAAATAGAGAATGTCCGCATACGCCAGATAAGATGTCCGACGAATCATTCCAAGACATGGGAAATCTGCTTAGTTTACGCAGCCCCTGCGTGACGGACTTTTAGAAAGAGCCCTGTGACTTACCCCTAGCCTCTATACTATACTAGGAGTTGGTGTAATTCTTGGGCGATTGATGTCATATCCAGCGTAATAACCTTTTCCGGGCGATTAGCCCCTAGAGGCGGCGAGATAAAAGGAGTTTAGGGCTTCTAGTCCAGTCGGTCGTGGCGGACCTTCAAGGGTAAATATAGCCACTTTGTAGGTTGAGTAACCTCCTTCTTTATCCTTCGCTTTGCTCATAAGGCCCTAGAATGGCTTACTCAAAAAATAAATAAATAACCTCTTTCAAAAGTGAGTAACTTCCATATTCTCATGGCGTGTTCTTGAACATTAATGTAAAAAAGCCCGTCACGCAGGAGCTGCGTAAACTAAGCAGATTTCCCACGCGAATTTTTGCAATAGAGAAATTTTACAAGAGCCGAGCAGTCAAGGAAACGGCCGAACACAGTTTTGGCTGGAAAGTCACTCGTCCGTTAGCCGCCCAGATTTAATAAAAATGCAAATATCACGATTAATAATCAAGATAGAGAATAAATCTATATAACAATAATTATAGTAAATTTAATTTGCAATAAGATTGATTCTGTACAATTTTTCGATACGACATATATTAACGGAGATATTTCGAATTTTCGAAAATCCTCCCCTCTAACCCCCCCCCCTCCCACTAGTCCATAGATTTCAGCCATTAACGAACTTGATCTTTCTTTTTACATAAAACGACTAAATATCGAGTTTGGTAACGATTAAACATAAATTGCGAGCTCTAGAGCGGTAACAGACAAATATATATGTATATATATATATATATATATATATATATATATATATATATATATATATATATATATATATACAGTTTTGAACGGAGCTCATTTTCGTCATCTACTAGGTAGGAACGATGGACATTTGAAGAAAAATTTCAAAAATTCCTTCATGAGTACAACCTCAATAGCTGATTTCTCTTAAGGGGAAATCTGCTAAAAAGGGCTTCAAGTTTTGGATTTTACTTTATTTTTGTAATGCAACCCTTAATGTATTCTTTCAGATTTTTCACCTTCAGTGAAAACCTACAAATGAAACATGAAATTGGCTAGTCTATTTTTTAAATTATGTATTTAAACATTTTAAAAATTCTTACATTAGACATATTGCTGTTTGTATATAGATATAACTCCTTTTTTACCTCAATAGTTTCAAATTACTGCTCATCTACTAATACTGTATACAGCTCTATACTATATAAAAAATAGTTATAAAGAAATAATGAGTTAAATAAATAGAGACATGTAGTATGTTTAGTGCGATTTAAGAAAGCAAACCAATGAAACTGAACACGTGTTTTCACGTTGGTACTAGTACCTACCAAGGAGAAGACGAAAATGAAATACGTTCAAAATACGTATATGTATATATTTTTCTAGCACTGATCTAGAAGTCGTCATTTTTGTTTGATCGATATAAACTAAAGTTCGTTTGAGACAAATAATGCTTGGAAGCATATCGGGATGGGTTATTTACAGGTTACCTTACAAAGGTAAACAACAAATTTTTTCACATACACCACATTTCACATAACTCATAGTAATAATGGCTGAGCAGAGTTGATTTTTTTCATCAAAATTTTGTAGTGTCTGTTTCTTGGACAACGGATTTTATGTGATGATTGAGGTCTGTTCAAAATTATATATATTTGTCTGCTAACGCTCTAGCGGTCGCAATTTTCGATTAATCGTTACCAAATTCGATATTTAAACGTTTTATGTAAAACAAAAAGATCAAGTTCGTTAATGGCTGAAATCGGACCAGTAGAAAATACGAAATATCTCCGTTAATATTCGTCGGATCGAAAAAGTATATAGAATCTTATTGCAAATTAAATTTACTATAAATATAACTACATACATTTATAGTCTCTCTTGAATATTAACCAAGATATTTGCATTTTCCAGTTTTTCACCCTTCAGTAAATCCCCACTTCTACCTATGTTACATAAACAATACTCGGTTATGTAATAAACCACATCATTCGAAGCTTAAATACCAAATATTGTTTTCAACAGACATTTATTAAACGAGATACATGCAAATATGTTCTGGTGCCCCCCCCTTCTTAAGTTTTTAGACTACTTATATTTGATTGATTGAGATAAAAATTATTCTGATTCATTATAAATTACAGTGCTAGATATAGTAAATAGTTTTCAATCAAATTAATACGTTATATTCAGATATATTACAGTAATTGTTTTTCTTTCCGGTAAGAAGTTGAAAGAACTGTTTGTTTACGTTTCAGATGCTTTCCATTGGAAGGTTTGTTATTATCGTTTGTATTTAATCACTTAATATTCACGGCGGTGTTCTTTTATCGGTATGTAGATTTATCTATTGTAAACTTCACACAGGAAATCTGCTTAAACTCACATTATACCAACGTTGTAACGGCGACCTTTTTATTTATTAGCTTTGCAGTTGATTATATATTTAGTAGGCTATATTACAAAAGAAGTGGGTTACATGGAGTATTAGAGGGGGAAAAGGGTATGATAGAAGAAAAGGTTTTCCCCCAGACTGCGGTATGACCTTTAAATCAGAGTATTGGGGACTGTGGGGGCAAATCCCGGATTTAGGATTTAGGCCCTACCTACTCACTCCTACACTCACGACAGCCACTAGCTTTATACTCCTAAGTATAAAAGTCAACTTGGCTCTAATGCTCTTATGCACAGTGGATTATTTTTTTAAGGGATACTCTTAGCAGATTTCCCATGGCAGAAAATCACTGATGAGGTAACACTGAGGATAGGTACATAAACCTAAGAGGCTCATTACTCAAATGGTAATAAACACACACACACACACACACAAATGCCTGATACCACCATAGAAGTAGCAATTTTTCATTGATCGTTACCCAACTGCTAAACGGCTGACCTGTAGGTGAGGGGTAGGTTAAAAAAGGGAATATTTCGAAAATTCTAAATATCTCTGTTATTGTACGTCGCATCGAAAAAGTATACGGGATCAATCTTATTGCAAATTGAATGTCCAATAAATGTTCTTATATACATTTTTTCCTTATCTTGAATATTATCCGAGATATTTACACCTTATAGTTTTCAGTTAACCCCCACTTTTAGTCACTGTACTTCAACAAAAAGCGAGTATATCATGAAACGTCTTAATCCAAACTCAAATATTGTTTTCAACAGGTCTTTACTAGATAAGTGCAAGTAGGCTGTGTAGTGTCGCTACGAATTAGGATTTTATTATATGACTTGAAAATATTTTATTGACCTATATCATACTCGATATTTTTAGAAATAGAGACTATATGATGAGGTGAGATCAATAATGTCCCAGACGTTTATTAATTTTGATGAATGGGAAATGATTTTGATTTTATCAAGAGGTTTGATAAGCAGCTGCACTGAAATGCTAAAATGAAATACCAAAGCCCGTCACGAAGGAGCTACCTAAACTAAAAATTGTATCTCCCACTTTCCGCATTGCTACACTCATGACATCATTCCACACCCTGTCCTCGAATTTTCTCACATTAAAAAACTATAAGCAGGACTTGAGATGCTAGCTGAAAACGGAGTGTATGTTGATACAGTGTCTTTAATGAATAGGAATTGGAGTTAAGAAGAAGAATACAATTACTTATTGCAAATTACTGGGTTAATATTCAAGTTAATGAGACAATGACGTAGACAAATAATTGTAGAATAATTCATTTTAAAGGAGTCTGCAATAGTTTAAAACACTTATTGCACGAATGCAAAATTTTCTATAAGCCTTAGAAGCTGTATAAAGTGTATTAACAAGGGGAGTGCACGGCCTCCTCCTTCCCACCGACCTGGACGAAAATCTTACATGTTAGTCTTCGCAATACTTCAATACTTTGGGACGAATCTTTAAAAAGTTTTTTTTTTTACAGGAACGTTCTCTCGCTTTAACAGAGTTTGTGTTTCGTTAGGTACTACACATTAAAAATGTTTCGTTCAAATAGGTGAGGGGAAGGCTGTGCACTCCCCTTGTAAGTACCGAGTTAAACCAGCCGAAATAAGTTGAATTATGTTCTGATAGTAAGTGGTAACTAAGGAGATTAGAGCTGATTTATTTAGGATTAAGCTATTGTACAATGTTCGTTCTGGATTATTTGTTAAGCCATATACACAGTTTCTATAGTAAACATTACGAATAACCCGGGCTAACACCAATTTTGCAAGACTCCATAGCTATAATTAGTATTTAAGCTAATACTTTTTTTTAATTATCTTTTATTGAATTACAAGAAATTTACAAAAATTCAGTATTCCTCCTGACCACTACAATATTAAAAAAAACATAAAATAAGATTTTCTATTTAAGTAGAATATTGCTCATAAATGCAATTGACTAAAAGTAGGCCATCATATTGCAACTTAGTAAATATTTCAGTTATTTTAAACATTTACTAATTTAAGTAATCTTATGAGCTAATAATATTAACAAGTACAGACTTTCTTATGTTTATTTAAATATGATTAGAGGTAAAATAGGGATTTAGATAAAGCTGTTAACACGTCTTTAGTCTGGCCTGCTGGGCATTTATTCAAACTGTTTCTTATGTTAGAGTAAAATGTGCTTAGTTCTTTTGTGCACGTACCTTGGAGTGCTATGTTTGCTACAATTTAATGGATGAGTGGGTTATTTTTGTGTTTACAAGATTTGAAAAGCTTAGTGGTCAGCTTACGGATATATGTCTTTATCAAGCCAATAATAAATATTTAACTTAATCTGTGTACTTCTTGTTTCCATCCTCAGTGCAACCGTATTTCTACTTAACAAGCATCAACAATAAGTAAATTTGCAGGCAGGTTAGGTGTGAGTTAAGGCTTTGGTCTTAATTTCGTGGTAAACCTAGAGAGGGCGTATTCGATTCCTGCCCTGGGCAATAGAAATTTATTTAGTGACGGACTCATTAAATACATTCCTTAGTCCCACCCTGGCTAGAAAAGGGTGGCAACCTGTGGATGACCAGTCCCAAGTAGCAATAGTAGCATAAAGTAAACGTAAATAAATAAATTAAAAAATCCAAGGAGGATTTTATGCAAGAGCCAAAAAGCGATTACTTGAAAGCCGATTTCTGAGTTTCATAACGAACAGTTCAACGGGTTCCTTCAGGAGTAAGACCTTCCTAAAACTAACCCCTCAAGTATTAAGAGAATCGGAATCAACCATCTTGGATTTGAAGAAATTCTCCCGACATATTCTCAAAACGTCCGTTATGCAAGTTTACCAGGGGCTGGAATGATACATTATCAACATTCCTACTCACCAATATATTGGCAATTTTTAAGTAATACCGTCTAAAGCGAAGGTTTACTGAAGTAGGTAAGAATATCTCGCTTAATAATTAAGTTATGAGAAAATGCATAGAGTAACAATTGTAAAGCATCAACAGTGTAATAATTGAGTTACGTGAAAATGCATAGAATAACAATTGTAAAGCATCAACAGTGTAAGAAGATTAGCCATTTTACGATCGGACTCATAATAGCAGAGATATTCCCCTATACCAGATCCGATTTCAGTCAATAACAAGTATGTAGACTGAAATAGTTAAATATAGTGTATGGGATAAATGAAATTACCAATATCGAGACAAAAACGAAAAATTATAATTGATAATGCCATCCCACAACGAATTTCCCAGCATATCGCATTTTAAAGGTCTGTTGAAAACAAATTTAGCAATTAGGCTTAGAATGAGATGTTTCATGGTATATTGACACATAAAGAACATGCCATGACTAAATGTGGGGGTTAACAGAAGGCAGAAAACTAAACAATGCAAAAATCTTGGTTAGTATTCATGATATAGAAAATATGTACATAACAACATTTATAGATAATTAAAGTTATAATAAGATTACTTCTATACAATTTTTCGATCAGACTTATAATAACGGATATATTTTAAATTTTCGAAATCCCCCTCTAAATCCCCTCCAGCTTCAGGCATTAATGAACTTGATCTTTCTTCAAGGAAAGTATGATGAAAAAAGAAATATTTTTTGAAATATCAGGAGAACGAATCCACCATTTTGAGTATATCTGTACACAATACTCGACCGATTTTTCTTCGAATTCCTTTTACTTCGACATTCCTCACTCCCTTACGGAATACCAAGATTAACCTATTGAAATAAATGTCGGAGGAGGAAAATGCCGAGTTAAGATATTCATGAGACTATGTAGAATCAGAGAAAGCAGGGCGGGTTTCTCCAGTCTTGTCCCTTTTTATGTTTCTCCCCCTTACTGTTTTCAAGCTTTTATTCTAAATATCACGTCCCAATATACGAAGGATTCTTATATTTTATTTCATTTTTTAGCAAACTTCCAGTAAGAGAAATCTACTGAGGTCAAATTGTATATATAAAAAAATTATTATAGAAAGTAAAATCTTAATTAATGGAGTCATCATACAACGAATTAAGTGGTTCATCAAATAAGAGCTGAAAACTAAAAATCCAAATTTCTCGGTTAATATTTATGATAAAGAAAATACTTATATAATAACTTTTATAGGTAATTAAATATGAAATAAAATTGATTGTATACGACTTTTTGATCAGAATTATAACGGAAATTTTTTTTTTTGGAGTTCTCCAATATCATTTATCCTCGATTTCAGCCACTAAAAAACTTGACCTCCAGTTTTACATGAAACAATTAGAAATCCGGTTTGGTATCAATCAATCAAAAATTGGCGACCGCTAGAGCGGTAACACACAAGTATAAAGGGAAATCTGCTATTGAGCTCGGACTCATGACGCAATTTTTGAAATCTTTCTTCAAATGTCCATCGATCGTGCACAGGAGATGACGAAAATGAGGTCCGTTCAAAACTGTATGTGCGTCACTTACCGCTTTAGCGGTCGCAATTATTGTTCAATCGTTACTAAACTTGATATTTAGTCGTTTTATGTAAAAAGAAAGATCAAGTTGTTTAAGTGCTGAAATCTGACCAGGGAGAAAGGGCAGGTTTAGAAGGGAGGAATTTCGAAAATTCGAAATATCTCTGTTACTATACGTCGGATCGAAATATTGTATAGAACAAATCTTATTTCTAATCTACTATAAATATTATTCAATACATTTATTCTCTATCCTGAATATTAACCGAGATATTTGCGTTTTCCAGTTTTCAGCCTTCAGCAAACCTCCACTTCTTCTCATGTTATATTAACAATAAGCTGTTATTTCATGAACCACTTCATTACAAGGTTAAATACCAAATATTGTTTTGCTTTGTGAGATATATGCAAATACGTTCTGTTGATCTCCCTTCTTTTCTTATTGGATTACTGAAATTTGAGTGATTGAGATAAAAATGATTCTGATTCATTACAAAATAACAGCACTAGCTTTTAAATTGATATCAATGAAATTAATATGTTATATTCAGATATATTTAATTAATTGGTTGTCTTTCCGGTATATCTATCTATTCAGCACTACGAGGATGGCTGGCATGTATGTTTACAATTCAGCCGCTTTCCGTTGTAGAGATTATTAACTTGTATTGCGAATTGACTTCTCATTAACGTTTGTATTTAACACTTAACATTCGCGGTAGTGTTCCCTGTATGGGTATTATCTATTGTAAACCTTCGCGTGGGAAATCTGCTTAGTTTACGCAGCCCCTGCGTGACGGACTTTTTTCCGTCATCTAGTAGGTAGGATGGACGATGGACGTTTGGGAAACTGTTTCGAAAATCGCGTCATCTGTACAACCGCAATAGCTGATTTCCCTCGAGGGAAATCTGCTAATTGTACGAGACATAGCTAATAGTCAATCGGAAGATATGGGAAATTATTCATGAGTGAGGGTTTGACAAAAGGTGAGATCTAGTCCCTCGCTACTAGCCGTCCTGAATACATGGGAGCCGATGACGTGCCTTCATTCATTCATTACTTAAGATTGCCCCGGGCCATGACACAACGTGCCCTTAGTCCTTGGGCTCTCGTCGGCTCTATGACGGAATATGCCGACAAAGCCCGAACCCATCAACTTATTGTTCCCATGGAATACATCACGTTACAGATGACTATTTCAACATAAAGCCACATTTAAACAAGACTTTCAATCAGAAAATGAGTCACGAAGTGGCTGCTTAAACTAAGCAGATTTCCCACGTGAAGTAATACAATAGAAAAATCTCCACACGAGTGCCGAACAGTTACGGAAATGGCCGACCTAGCTTTCAGCGAAAACGAATAGAAGCCACCATAGCGAGCTCCACTTCACTTAATAAAAATGCAAATATCTCGGTTAATATTCAAGATAGAGAGTAAATGCATAGAACAATATTTATAGTAAATTTAATTCGCAATAAGATTGTTTCTATACAAGTTTTCGATACAACGTATAGTAGCGGAAATATTTCGAATTTTCGAAAATCCCCCCCCCCCACTAAATAGTTATCTTGACCCCTCCCCCTCCTTAAGTTCTTGGACTACTAAAATTTGATTGATTGAGATAAAAATTATTCTGATCCATTATAAATTACAGTACTGGATATAGTAAATAGTTTTAAAAAAAATTAATATATTATATTCAGATATATTTCATTAATTGATGTTTGTTTACAATTCAGTCGATATTTCCTGTTTGTTTACGTTTCAGGTGCTTCCCGTCTGGAGGTTTCTTATTATCGTTTGTATATATTCACTACATGGTGCTATTGGGTTACCATTATATAGATTTATCTATTGTTAAACATCACGAGGGAAATCTGCTTAGTTTACGCAGCTCCTGTGTGACGTACTTTTTATTTAATCAATTCGACACTATATAAATTCCTATTGCCCAAGCGGATTCTAGGATTACCGCGTGAGATTAAGGCTAACGCTTTAGCTCACACGACCCACCTTTAAGCAGGTTAAAGTGAAAATCGAAGATGGGGGGAGGGGTGTTACTCAAGTCTAAAATTGATAATGGTTTACCACAACTGATAACACATTTCGAGAACTGAAACATACACTTGGTGAATGACCTACCTCAAAAAGGCTGATTAGAAGAGAAGAAATAGTTTTAACGAGGTTGAGAATTGGCCATTCACGACTGACTCACACTTAAGTACCTACATACTGGAGAAGACGAACCCTACTGCCAACACTCTAACTGTAGACTTACTATAAAACATATACTTACTGACTGCTATCTAAGGACTCACATAGACCTACCATACGCTACTTGAGACATAACATTTTCAAAAAAATTATAATGTAGGGCAATAGTGAAAATATTTGCAGAAATGAGCATACTTACGTAAATATAATAATGTTATATGTTAAATAACTGATTCGTCACTAAATCGCCCCAGTTGCGAAATGCTATTATTGTATGAATAAAAATGATAAAATACAAATAACCCCGTTAATATTAAACAATTATAGAACAGTACATTATCAACAAGATTGATCATATATGACGTTTCTCTTCACTACACAATAACAAATATATTCATGATTTTAGTTTTGGTCTTTTTTTAAAACATCAGTCCTCAAAGTCAACAACACACAATAACTTATCTACTCAATCTTTAGATTTAAAAGAATGTTTAAAATCGAATTTGTAACGGCCAAAATAATCCCATTAAACTAGAATTCTGAATAGCTCGTTCTACAGCCCCAGATGATTTTCGAGGCTGCTCAAAGGAAACATAAATATAATATAAATTAATTTTATGGGGAGAGAAGAGGGTGGCGATGAATGGGTAATGCAGCTCTCTGGAAATAAAGAGTCCCTCGTTGACGGATCAATTATTAAAACAGCCTTAAGAAATCTAAAGAATATTTTATCAGTGAGGGGGGCCCCCATTTCCTTCGCCCCCCCCTCGTTACTTACCACTCTTCGAAAATGCATTACCTTCTAATTCAATATCCTCCCCTATTATCATTCTACCTCCGTTATCAGTCGCAGGCCTCTTTCTATTCAACTTGTAATCGGAATTAATTCATTTACTTTTAAGAGCCTTTTATATAAAGGAAATTGGAATGGAGAGGGGGAAGGCGAGAAAATTTATTTGTTAGCCATTGGAAAAAGAAAACTCCGTAGTTTCTACTGAATTAATTTTCCTAAACCTGCAAACAAGGTATATAATAGTTCTATAGTTAAAAAAATGGTCAACACCTGAACCTATTAGACGTGTTGACTGTTTTCTTCATGCATGGAAGTGTACAACAACCGCCACCAGCCAGGAGATTCAAGTAGGCATATAATAGTCTATAATTTACCCCAACTTACCCTTATGTCTTAAAAAAAAAAGTTGAATATAACCACTATGGTTATAACCACTATATTATAATTATAATCTATCATAATAGATTGTAACCTAGAGTTTTCTCTTTAATTCTTTATTAGTGAAGGCCCCATGGAACCATATAGGCATGGAACCAAGGTAACATACCATTTACCACACACTCATGTTGCACTCCAATATTCCTATAAATCCTAACCATCTATAAATTTCTTAATCAGCAGAATCCCTGAGTGGGAAGGACAGTTTTAGAGGAGGAGAGGAATACAAAATAGCAAATTTCTCCGTACCTCACAGAAATATAAAAAAAAAAGGATTGGAGCTTTATTTCTTATCATAAAAACATCTGCAGATTATATTCTCTTACATTTTTCGATGCCGAACACTGGAACAGGGATATTTAAATTTAAATTATTTATTAACGTCCACTTTATTCAACTAAGGCTAATTGGGATGGGTTATCTACAGGTTACCAACCTTTTCTAGCCATGGCGGCCCTCAGGATTTTATTTAATGAATTTCGTCACTAAATAAATTCCTTTGCCCAGGCGAGAATCGAACTCGCCACTCTAGGTTTAAATTGGTATTTAATCTCCATTACAAGCCCATATCTAAGAGGGCCATATGGTTAACAACCTGAATAATATATTATACTATCGGAAGTGTTAAATACTTAATTACAAATTTGATTGGTTATATACAATACACTATTTTTCAAATATCTTATATTAATATAATCTATATTAATAGAGGCATTTCAAATGTAACAAATTCCCCTACCACCAACCCCCCACAATCCGATTTCTGCCGTTAAAGAGAAGCTATACGTATATCGAGGTAGGTCCTAACTAAACAAAAATTGCGACCACTAGAGCTGTGTGTGTGAATTGGTTCCATATAATTTTTCGATCCAATGCATAATAATGGAGATATATTTATAATAATGGGAAGATATTAATATTTTCAAAATTCCTCCGCCAGCTGGTCGGATTTCAGCCATTAACGAACTAGGTCTTTATTTTTCCATAAAACGATTACATATCCAGTTTGGTAACGATTTAACTAAAATTGCGCCCACTAGAGCGGTAACAGACATATATATATATATATATATATATATATATATATATATATATATATATATATACACACTCAACCGCAAAAAAAAACCGGATACTTTAGTCCGGATTTAGTCTTATAAAATTGTTAAATACTTAATATATATGTATATTAATGTTTTTAATTAAAATAATTGGTTAATCTATAGGTTATTTAAACAAAATCTGCCAAAAGTGAATAATTTTTATTGAGTATTTACAAAAAAATACAAAAGATAAAGATAAATTAACACATTTAAAAAAAAAATTATTCTTCATTTTTATTACAGTGAATGGTAGACTTCGCTACCCCAAGCGTTTCGGCAATGTAACGTAAGCTCCGGCCTTCCATCTAAGTTTGAAAGACCCATTATACTGGACCGAAATAAAAATAAAACATTAATTAAAGAAAATGCTTGGTTAATAATTAAAGATGTTTAAATGTGCGAAAAACTACTTACAGTTTAGAATAGATCAACTTCACGACAAATAAATCTAATCTGAGTTTTATCTAATTGTTTACTAATCCTGAAGGGATTAGTTCAATGGACTTAGACTCTAAATTCTCTGTAATAACTAGAATACCCACATAAAGAAAATTGCTGAAAATTAGCTTTTAATACGACAAAGATGAAGTGTCCGGTTTTTTTTGCGGTTGAGTGTGTGTATATATATATATATATATATATATATATATCATCTCACAGATCATATCGATGGACATTTCATGCAATTTTTCGAACATCCGATTATGAGCACGTCCTCAATAATAAATTTCCCTTGAGAGAAATCTGCTAATGCCCGCACTCACACATTTGATGTTAGGGAGAAAGGGAGATGTAAAACTGAAAATAACAAGTTTATAGCATGTAACGTTGCGAAGAGAGCCGAGTGAAGGTGCAAATAAACCAAACGGGTTCCAGGACAGGTTTTGGCCCAACTCTCCATCGCCAGAGGTCTGGCTTTCATTTCAAGTCGTGAAGCAAGTTGGGAAAGTGACACAGACAAATCCAACAACTCACATATCCATAATATCTCTGGACGCTGAGAAGTGTTGAGAGTGAGTTTGCAGCTCTCTAACGGCTCCCGAAAAACGTTTATCAACGTGCATCATTCCAGGAGTGCTTCTTTGTCGCCCTTACTGGGAGTTGCGTCTATTCATTTGAGGGTTTTCATGGGTTGATTTTTGAATCTGCAAAATTTCTGTAGGTCAGTAAAGGATCCGGCTCAAGTATGAAGCGTTAATGTCCACTTGTTTTCCATTCTTATTCGCTACAATATTCACCAGTGGCAATGAAAGTACTTCCACTATGTGCTATATAACCAACCGTGTTGCTCATTAAATTTACAATAAACATTGTTATATACATTTATTCTCTATCTTGAATATTAACCGAGATATTTGTATTTTTCAGTTTTCAGCCATCAGCAAACCCCAACTCTTACTCTAGTCACATAAACAATACTCTGTTATATAATAGACCACTTTATTCGAAGCTTAAATACCAAATATTGCTTTCAAAAGACCTTAATTATATGAGATACATGAAAATATCTTATGTTGACCCTCCCCCGTTCTAAAGTTTTTGGATTACTAAAATTTGAGTGACTGAGATAAAACTCATTCTGATTCATTATAAATTATAGTAAGAGATATAGTAAATAGTTTTCGATAAAATTAATATGTTATATTCAGATATATTTGATTAATTGTTTTTATTTCCGGTGAAGAATATCTTTATGTACATGTTCAGCCAGACAGAGGTTGGCTAACCTGTTTACAATTACGCTTTTTAGATTATTAAAATTGACTGAAAGATTTCTCATTACCGTTTGTACTTATTCACTTAATATTGACGGTGTTGTTAAGTGTTACCAGAATGTAGATTTTTAGCAGATTTCCCTGAAGGGAAATCAGCTATTGAGGCTGTACTCACGACGGAATTTTCGAAATTTTTCTTCAAATGTCCATCGATTCTACCTAGCAGATGACGAAATTGAGGTCCGTTCAAAACTGTATGTATGTATGTATATATGTATATATGTATATATGTATATATATATATATATATATATATATATATATATATATATATATATTTGTCTGTTACCGCTCTAGCGGTCGCAATATTTGTTTGATCGTTACTAAACTCGATATTTAGTCGTTTTATGTAAAAAGAAAGTTCGTTAACAGCTGAAATCGGACCAGTGGGAGGGGGGTTTAGAGAGGAGGATTATCAAAAATTTGAAATATCTTCGTTACTATACGTCGGATCGAAAAATTGTACAGAATCAATCTTATTACAAATTAAATTTACTATAAATTTTTATATAAATTTATTCCCTATCTTGAATATTAACCGAGATATTTGCATTTTTATTAAATCTGAGCGGCTAACGGAAAAAGTGACTTTCTCGCCAAAAGCTAATTCGGCCGTTTCATTAACTGCTCGGCTCTCGTGAAATTTCTCTATTGTAAATCTTCACGTGGGAAATCTGCTTAGTTTACGCAGCCCCTGCGTTACGGACATTTCTTTTGCAGAACTTCACGTGGGAAATCTGCTTAGTTGACGCCCCAGCGTGGCGGACTTTTCTAGCCATAGTAGGACTTTATTTAACGAATACGTCACTAAATACATTCCTATTGCTGATCGGAGAATCGCACTCAAGAATTTAGGTTTACCAAGTGATATCAAGACCAACGCCTCAACTCTTATGGCTAACCATAGCCTCACAAAAACGAAGTAAAACTCTCTGCATAACCTATAAAGTAATCGAGAATTCAGCGATTAAAACTATTCGAAAACATTAAACGTGTTGTTACCTCTCGATATGGCCCTTCTAAAGTGTGTATGCCACAAGAGGACGGAAACAGAATGAAAGGGTACCTAGCCGTCAGGCCCCAACCCCTCACCGTCTCCTAACCTCGGGCTTAATGATGACAATGGAAGAACCCTACTACTCCGACAGAACCTCAGTTTGTCTGGCAATCCCCTCATTATATTAGACGATTATTGTCATCTGTGACCGAAGGGGTTGAGAAGCCTCTTCTTCAATCATTTCTGACACCTCTGACTGATGGTGTAAACGTCGACCACCATAACCGCAAAGGGGGATCCGGACCCCACTCTTCATTTTCTGGTCTAAATGAATGTTGGCGAGGGCTTCGTCCGCCAACCCCGTGATACCAGAATGAGCCGCATTGATTTTAAGAATTGAACAAGACATTTTGTTGTAAATTAGCTTATTCTTAATATGGGATCATAAAGAGGTGAGAATTCACTTGAGCTTGGGAAGAAACTGAAAGCTGCAAATATATTGGTTAATATTACAGTTAGGGTGGTATACTACTATATACTATAGTCTATTTATTTATTAACGTCAACTCTCTGCTGGTATGGCTAAATGGAACGGGCTATCTATAGGTCAACACCTTTTTAGCAGATTCCCCTTAAGGAAAATAAGTTATTGAAGTTGTACTCATGATTCATAAGATTAATGAAAAATTTCTTCAAATGTCCATCTATCCTACCTAGTAGATGACGAAAATGAGGTCCGTTCAAAATTGTATATATTTGTCTGTTCCGCTCTTACGGTCGTAATTTTGGTTAAACCGTTACGAAACTCTATATTTAATCGTTATATGTGAAAAGAAAGATCATGTTCGTTAATGGCTAAAACCCAACCAGTGGGAGGGGGAGTTTAGAGGGGAAGAAATTTTGAAAATTCATAATATCTTAATGTATAGGATCAATTTTATTGCAAACGTAATGTGCTATAAATATTGTTTTATACATTTATTCTGTATCTTGAATATTAACCGAGATATTTGCATTTGTATTGTGTGTGTGGTTGGCGGGAGTAGACTACGTTCGGGACATTCCGCCGAGAGCTAGTGCGGCCGTTTCCGTAACTATTCATCCCTCGTGAATAGGTCTAGAGATTCCTCACTACTGCCGTTATTAGTAGGCAGATTTCTCTATTGTAAAACTTCACGTGGGAAATCTGCTTAGTTTACGCTGCCCCTGCGTGACGGACTTTTTTTTTTAGTACGTATTTTGTATTTATTTATACAGAAGCACCCACAACTAGGAGATTTGGCTCAAAAGTTAACAATGTAATAAATGTTACCGCTCTATTTTCACTATCTTGATCATTAACCGAAATATTTGCATTTTATTGTTTTCGGCCTTCAGTATGGTAAACGCCCCCTCCAGCTCATGCCATATTGACTATAAGCTGTTATATTATGAAGCATATTATTTAAAAGCTAAATACCAAACATTGTTTTCATTGAACTTTTACGTTTTGAGAAAAATGCAAATACACGTGCACTTGGGAAATCTGCTTAGTTAAAGCAGCCCATACGTGACGGACGTTTTTAGCCAGAGTGGGACTAAGGATTTTATTTAATGAGTTCACCAATAAATAATTTTCTATAGGCAAGGCGGACATCGAATCCACCACCCTAGGTAGAATCAAATGAGAGCAAGGCCAGCACTTTAACTCACATGGTTAACATTAGCCCCGAAAATATATAGAAAAAAGTATAGAACAGCAATAGTAAACAGTTAAATATAACATTTTTCGATGGATCCCAGAATAAGGGATATATTTTGGATGCTTGATTATCCACCCAGCCCACTAGTTCGATTTAAGCAGTTAGGAAATTGAGTTTTACATGAAAGTCATAGGAAAATTGACATCCACATATTAACGTACACAAATTTGAACTGACCATTTTTTACGTGACTTGTTCGGAAAATAGAATCTCAAAAGCAGATTTCCCTTAACAAGAGGGGAGAGGGTGCTCCACATTGATATGAAGTGAAAGTGAATGAAGGGTCTAGAGGACAGACTGCTGGAGCGATATAGCCACACCTCATTGGCTTGTTCTGGAGTCGAAGCAAGTTAAGACTCCGTAGCAGAGAAAGGCCGAACATACACTCTGGAGGTCGTACGAAATAAACTTTCTAATTCGTACAGAAGAATAAATATTACTCTAAATAAAAATTAAATGCCTGTCCACTTCACCGAACTAAAAATAATGTGAAAACTAAAATCTATGGTTCACCAGACTTGCCTACTCTGATCGAGTCTCCTGATATCTAGTCTTTCAACAGTATATAGCAGATTTCTCATCAGAGAATATATATATATATATATATATATATATATATATATATATATGTGTGTTGTGTGTGTGTGTGTGTGTTTGTGTGATTTCATGCAAAATCAAAGATCAAGTTCGTTAATCGAACTTGATCTTTAATTTTACATGAAATCACACAAACACATGGGGTTTAGAGGAGAAGAAAATCAAAATATCTTCCTTACTATGAGTCCGCTTGTTATATACGTATTTTCTCTATATTGAATATTAAACGAAATTTCCGCAGATTTCACTGTTCTCTTCAAATGTCCATCGATCCTACCCAGGAGATGACGATATATATATATTTGTCTGTTACCGCTCTAGCGGTCGCAATTTTTGTCTATCGTTACCAAACTTGATACATAATCGTTTTATAAAAAAAGAAGAATCAAGTTCGTTAACGGCTGAAATCGGACAAGGGGAGGGGTGGGGTTTAGACGGGGAGAATTCCGAAAATCCTTAATATCTCCGTTATTATGCGTCTGATCGAAACATTGTATATAGCCAGTCTTATTGCTAATGTAATGTTCTATAAATGTTGTAATGTACATTTTTTCACTATCTTGATTATTAATTGAGATATTTGAATTTTTTAGTTTTCGGTCTTCAGTTAAGCCCCACTCCTACTCATCTCATATGAACAATATTCTATTATGTTATGAAGCACTTTATTTGAAGCTTAAATACCAAATATTGTTCTCATTGAACTTTTAAGTTTCGAGATAAATGCAAATACGTCGGAAATCTGCTTAGTTAACGCAGGACTTTTTTACTTTAAGCGTTCAGTAAATCTCCACTCTTACTCATGTCATATGTACAATAAGCTGTTATATCATGAGTCACTTTATTCAAATATAATACAAGTGCCAAATATTTTATTCTTTTTACTTTTATACTTGCAAATACGTCAATTAAGATTTTTCGTTCTTTCTTTTAAAATGTTTGTCTGATGTATATCGTATTTAATATACAATGATATTTAATCATATCAGTTAACACTAATATCCATAGTCGTTTAATGTATGAAATCCGACCAGGAATAGATGAGGCCGGGGGAGTCAGAGGGGCAAGATTGAAAAATTTAAAATATTTCAGTTATTTTGAGTCCTATCAAACGTTAAAGACCCAATCTGCTTACATGATGATATATTATAGTTAGCCTATACATTTTTTCCTTACTCAAATATTAAACGAGTAATTCGAACTTTCATGTTTTCCGGAAACCCCACCTACTACTTATTGGAATTGTACTTAGAAATAGAAATGATAAGGGGTGGTTAATGATAAGGTGAGAAGAGATCAGTTGTGTGCCATACCTGCAAGTGGAAAATTTCCTTAGTTAAGGCAGCCCATGCGTGGGGGACTTCATATATAATCAAATCATTTCTCACCGAACATTCATATCAAGTCCTCGTAAACAACGATTTTGAGCAGCAAACACCCCATGAATGCAGGAGTTCCACAAGG